>OX578133.1:112348356-112353356 GCA_951213105.1 Amaurobius ferox | reverse complement strand
CGTGTCTGGAGACGTCCAGGGCAGCGCGGGGATCCTTCCCTTACTATCGCACGCCACACATGCCCACAACAGGGCGTTATGGTTTTTGATAGCCGGACCCCTTTGGTAGACATTTCTGGCACACTGACAGCACAGCGGTACGTAGACAACATTCTACGACCGGTTGTGTTACTGTTCCTTTTGCGACACCCCGGTCTTACTTTTTAACAAGATAATGCCCGGCCGCACACGGCACGTGTTGCTATGAATTTTCTTCAAACTTGCCCAACACTTCCTTGGGCAGCTAGGTCTCCTGATCTCTCTCCCATAGAGCACATTTCGGACGTTATGGGAAGGCGATTGCTACCATCCCGGAATGTTGAAGATTTAGCCCCACAGTTGGAGACAATTTGGCAAGACATTCCGCAGGATACCATCCGTGAACTTTATCAGTCTATGCCACGCCGGGTGACATCTTGCATTCAGGCCAGAGGTGGACCAACGCCTTATTGACTTCCTCCCTTTGTAAACGGTCAAACTCTAAATCATTAAATTGTTCTGAAATTTTAATTGTTTCTTTTTCTATGTATGTTCTTCACTTCCACCAATTTTTATTACAACTCCTTCTTTGTGCTTCGATTTTTTTGTTATAGAGTTTATGTATATATATATATATATATATATATTGCTTAAAGCAATTAGGGGATATTATGTTTTTGTAAATAAACTGCGGTTGAGCAATGTTTTGTTGGCTGATATAGGATCCATTTGTGTTGTAATCTATTAGAAAAGAAAATTGCGCATAGGACAAGGAATAAATAAACTTTATTCTTGTTTTTTGTCGGAAAACTAAAAATGCACATTTTATAAATGTTATAAAAACGAACAAAAAAGAAAGTGATTTCTCGGATAAAAATGGGTTTTAATGAAAGGTATGGTTCCCCTTACCGAAAGCAATGTTGTTCACTTATGAGGCATGGATTCAATGAAAATATTATGGAGGGACTGGGGTATGCTTTCCCATTCCTGTAGAAGAGAGGTTTCCAGCTGCTGAACTGATTCTGGGGATGATAAGTGACCAGCAACCCTTCTCCCTAGAATAATCCAAACATGTTTGATTGGGTTCATTGATGTCTGGGTAGCATGCTGGCCAATTCATACGAAGGGTTCCTTCGTCGAAAAGGAAGTCTTCATCTGGCCAAGCACGATGTGGCCTTAGCGTTAACATCCGAGAGAATGAATTCATCCCCGATTGTTGCAGCGTAAGAAACCACAAAAGGTCTGAGGATCTCATCCCTATATCTCTGAGTCGTCAGTGATCCATTTCTGATGATGTACAGTACGGTACGGCCATTAATAGATATACCGGCCCAGGCCATCACCCCGCCTCCTCCAAATCGGACACTTTCATTCATAAATACAGGATTATTCAGAGTGCTACGTTCTCTCCAAAGATAATCAGCCAGATTGTACACTAAAGGGGACTCGTCTGAGAAGAGAACATTGCTCCATTCATTTCGTCTCCATCTGAGATGCTCTTGTGCCCATCTTCTGCTGGCAGCACGGCGACCCGCTGTTAAAGAAACACAAACCATAGGTCTGCGAGCATACAATCCAACACGATAGAGTTGTTTTCGAACAGTTTGAGTTGAAACCTCGGCGTCAGTAGCTCCCCGAAGGTGCTGTTGCAAAAGAGTGCAGTCCATACTGCAATTTCTCCTGACCGTTAGATTTAAGTACCGGTCCTCATTTTGTGTTGTTGCATGCCTACGACCTTGTCCTGATCTTCGGCTAACATTTTCAGTTTCCAAAAACCGATTCCATAGTCTGGAAATGACACTTTGGGATACTACAATGGATTCCACTACAACGCGTTGCGTTTGGCCAACCTCAAAACGACCGATGACCCTCCAGGCTACCGATTCGGCTAAGTCATGTAGTTGAGACATAGTGTTCACTGTTACGTAACAGTCAAAGTATGTCAATTGTTTCTAATCTATTTCTACATAAAGAATGTTGAGATCGATTTTCGCTCCTTATCTAAAGAGTGTAATTTTCAACGTCACAGACAAAATCTGCATTTTCCGTAGTTTGTAAACGTGATAGTTTTTCTTTTTAATCTATTTTCCAGTTTTGTTAAAAAACTAGTTGATTCTGTGACTGTTTCATACCGAACCCACAATATCTCCTAATTGTTTTGAGCAGTGTATATATATATATATATATATATATATATATATATATATATATATATATGTATACAAGATATGATTAAAATGTTCAGAGACTGTGCTGATATCTCCAACCCTGATTGGAGGAAAGGGGAACTATTTTACCTTGGGGTAGAGGCACATGGGACGCGAGATGTGAAAAGAAAGAAGCAGGTGCGCAACGCAGCGTTTTTCCAGACAATGCATGTCAGTGAATGGTAGTCGTTTGCTTTCGTCGAAAATGGAAATGGCGTTTGAAGAACAACGTGCGAATATCAAATTCTGCCAGCGTTTGGGGAAATCGCCTACAGAAACATTGCACCTGCTGTGTTTCTGTCTCATTTTTCAACTATGTTGTAAAGTGTTAAATATGAAATGGGTAAAAAAATATTAATGTCACTGCATAAATAGAATATTACTACATAATATGTTTTTTCTACGTGATACAAATGGAAAATGGAAATGGCGTTTGAAGAACAACGTGCGAATATCAAATTCTGCCAGCGTTTGGGGAAATCGCCTACAGAAACATTGCACCTGCTGTGTTTCTGTCTCATTTTTCAACTATGTTGTAAAGTGTTAAATATGAAATGGGTAAAAAAATATTAATGTCACTGCATAAATAGAATATTACTACATAATATGTTTTTTCTACGTGATACAAATCCTTAAAACATTTTGAATTGAATCATAGCTTGATTTCAATTATCTAAATTTAAATAAATTTCATGATAGATAATGTCAGTAGTATGACAATAGTGCAATTTATAAGACAGGTTACTAAAATTTGCTTCAATGCAGAATATCTGCTCTCTAGCTGAAATTTGATATTTAAAAGTTATTTTATTCTGGCATTTACATGATGTATAATTTCTTACATTAGATTGCCGATACGTAATTGAGTTACAACTTGGAAAGTTATTTGCACGTTAAAGAAAATTTACTTTAAGGAGAACAAACACCATCGTAAAATTTAAAAATAAGACTGATCTAACCCAATTTATAAAAACCTTTGAACTGCAGATTTATATAAAATTAAAGTAAAACACAGCTTCTGTATTATAAAGATTCTTCGTAAAAACATATTCGAGAATTAGATTTCATTTTGAGGAAAAATGATTTTTGAATGGAAATAAAGGGTAATTGCTTTTAAATACGTAGTATTTTTCCTCCGATTCTGATGCATACGCAATTATAAAGAAAGTTCTTTTGGCACTGAAAATCATTCACTAGCCAAAAACCATATATATATATATATATATATATATATATATATATATATATATATATCGATCTTGTAATTCTATTCAATTGTTTAGAAACTTAATTTTAAACCAGCTATTTCGAATAAATCGACTTTCAGATCCTCAGTTTCACTATCTCCACATCAATAATCTTAAACGCATTTGTCAAAATTACCACTATCCAAAAGTATGTGTTAATAATATTATTAATAATTTTAAATACACCACGTAGTAATTTTACAGTTGCATTATTTATTCTTGACTGGTTAACTCATTTTTGTGAATTTCACTCATTCTTATCACCTAACTTTCCACTAGGTCTGAGTCTAATACTAATTAAACTATTTTTGAAAGACTACTTTCCACTTACCCTGAGTCCTATACTGATTACTTCTTTTAAAGACTTTATATAAAAAAGTTTTCGTTCACGTTCAATATTATGATCATTCCGGTCTCCACTCGCTTTAACGATTAGATGTAGAATGCTCTGTTGCAAGCATTTTGACTCATACGTGGTGACTGTGTCTGTAAGTTTATATTTCAGTTTTTTATATTTCTGGTTTTTAATTCTTTTGGGTTTTATTATTTCATTTTCTATTAGCCAGTAGACAGTTCCAATGGTGTCTATAGTCAAATACTATCGCCATTGTCAGAAACTGGATAATCTTTTGATTTTAATTCGAATTGTATGGCTGTCCTGACAAGAATGCAATTTCGAACTAACCGCCATTTTTTATGTAGGTTCAACTGATTGTTCCCCATGTCTTGATTTATTATCTTGAGTTAATTATGATTGCCTTTTCTCATTTTTTTCGTATTTGCTTTTTCTTATTTTATATATATATATATATATATATATATATATATATATATATATATATATATTTAATCATGATATTTGTATACTAATATTCCCCTCATATTCATACCATTATATTGATAAGTTACCTACTATTCTTATCCTTAGTCTAGGTCTATAGTTACTTATTTGTAACATATATGCTAGAGATGGGTTTTGTGCACTTACCGTAGTTTATGCATAGTATTCGATTAAAAAATATCAATATATATATATATATATATATATATATATATATATATATATATATATATATATATATATATATATATATATATATATATATATATATATATATATATATATACAGGGTGTCCCAAAAACATTGACCTCGGCTTTTATTCCTTAAATATTGATCTTAGACATATATAATAAATTACAAAGTTCCGTAATAAAAGGAAGAATTTTATGAAATCGATAAAAATTTTCAGAGGATTAAATTTGAAGAAGTACAAATTAAAACTTTTATACGGCCCTCGTACAAAAACATTTCCAATGAGTAAAATGTGCCCCATACACTAATAAGGTGATGTGCAAAATTTCAGCATTTTATCCTAAAAAGTCCCAGATATATGTTTAAACAAAGTTGGTGAGGGATTAATCACAAATTAAAATGTAAATGTTTACAGCAAGAGTACAAAGGACGCAATGAAGAAATGCCTTATAGGGAAATAATATCTGCCTCTTATCTTTAATGGATCTTTGACA
>OX578133.1:112140856-112343356 GCA_951213105.1 Amaurobius ferox | reverse complement strand
TTGGTTCTTTGCATAATATTTTTGTATATGGAATTGGTGTTTTCCGTAATATTTGAGATAGGTATCGGTATTTAGAGACCAGAGGTCTTACAAAATCACAAAATGGGAAATATTTATCCTTTTTAGTGAAAGATGTATCACATCAGACATTGTGTTTTGAAGCATAAGACCTATAAATTGCAAATTCCAAATCTCGTATCTGAATGTTTTGTTTATTGAAAGGCCAATAAAATAAAATTTAATATAATAATTGAAAAATAATCCTTATTGACGGATCGGTCTTCGAGAGTCACCGCTACTTATGTATACCCCTTTCATTATTTCCATACGCAAGAACCTTGAAACATTACCAATAATAAAACATTCATGAGAATGTTGACACGCCGTATACTGGACTAATGCAAATTTTGTTAATGAGTCACCTAAATTCTCTAAAGCACAGCCATGCATATGACAGTGTGTTATATTGATTATTTATGAAACCAGTTTTTAGCACTTTACAACAAAGTTGAAAAGTGTTTATGACTTTGTTCTATATACTTTTAACTACTCCAATTCAAAACAGATTTGTACTGTTTTAATGGTGTATGTAATATATCACATTCATGGTTTTGTTTTGGGAGTGTTAAACTTGATTAACAACAAGAAAGATCAATCATGCTTAAAGCATTAATTATGAAACACTTTCCAACTTCAATGCAATTTTATTTAAAAAGTCTAAAATGCAATACATTCCTCGGTAATATTTTAAAACTTATCACAATACTACATTAATTTATTATATTTGAAAACTTAAACCTTCATTGAAAAAAATGAACTTCTTTCAAATGGTTAAATATCTCTAAATATCTCTAAAATATCTCTAAATCTAACCTGGTTTAAATATCTCTAAAATGCGATACATTCTTCGGTAATATTTTTAAAATTATCATAATACTAGAATAATTTATTGTGTTTGAAAACTTCATCGGAAATAACTGAAACTCATTCAAATGACGTCATAGAAAAAATAACGCGGCTGGCTCTCTCTATAAAAGCAACATTTCATTCATAACTTTTTCCCATTCATTTCATTCATCACAATACTATAATAATTTATTTTATTTAAAAATTAAGACCATGGAGCTACAAGTAATTAAACTCTATGCTTAAAACTTCATCGAAAAAAATCGTCTTTGTAAAATCAATGAATATTTCATTCATGTCAGTCATGCAGACTCCATGGACTAAATTATTTTGTGTTAAAGAAATGCAGCAATTCTAATACAACTCATTCTACATATTTTGCTGTTTACATTTTACATAAGTGAAAAATAGGCTTCGTTGTAGAAATAATTAAATTTTGATGATCATTTAAACTCAAATATATTGTATTTGCGTTGTTTCACTATGTAGATGCACAGGATGTAAGCAAAAATAAAGTAGTTTTAGGACGGATACAACACTCAATATGAATTAAAAAGAACTTAAAAAATCACGATTTTGAAACAAGATGGATGCCATATATCATTTTAAAGTGGGTCATGTGATCTTTTCATATCATGGTCACGTAATCGTTTCATATAAGAGGTGTAATTATTATTTTAATTTTTATTTAAAAAAATACTGAATATATTTCGCTGAATTTTTTTTTATATATTTTATGGAACAATTTGAATATTTCCTAAAATTTTCGAAGCTATTTGTGAATTTTAAATCCGTTAAAAAATGTTTGAAAAATTAGGTCCCATAGGGCTCAATGTATTTCATTTTTTCCACCCGGGTTCAATCCAAAATTAATTGGGTGATATTATTCATTTATATTCCCATAGGTCCTACAGACCCTCTGAACAACATACGGAAATTTTATTTTGATTAAGTCGTTTTCACGGCAGTTATCGTGCTAACGGACAGACAGACAGACAGACAGACAGAATGAACAAAGTCATAAACACTTTTCAACTTTGCTGTAAAGTGTTAAGAATGAACAAAGTCATAAACACTTTTCAACTTTGTTGTAAAGTGTGAAGAATGAACAAAGTCATAAACACTTTTCAACTTTGTTGTAAAGTGTTAAAAAGCAGGTTAACGAAATTTGCATCATTCGCTTTAAATCATCTTAAAGCCTTTATATGTTGATTACGGCAGAAAGTGAAAACCGATGACAGAAGAATTGAACAACTAACAGTGAACTTAATTCTTGGTATTAACGGGAATGCAGGATCATTATTTTCATCTATTTGGATTCAATGTTTGGTAATATAAAACAATAAAATATAATATAAACAGGGTAATGTATCAGGGTAATGTAACCTCAGAGGAGAGTCTTAATATCCACGTTGTTTATCTGGCAATAGAGTTTTAAATATAACTCTACGATAAATTAAGATACGTGAAGAAAGTACTGCAGAATTGTAGCAAAAATGCTATAGGTGCTACTAAAGAATAGAATCGTATAGAAATGCTGTATTTTAATCTGGAATTCATTAGTCTGGAAAGTAGCTATGCCACGGTTTTATCAATTCGATTTACCGTACTGAATTCAGATACGAAAATCCCTTATTTTACTTTAGATTTCTAGAATCAAATTGAAATAAGACATGGTTTATCTTAAAAATCCCCTAGAAAGTTATTTTCTCTTGAAGTCATCTCCGTTAGTCTTTGATTACTTAATTTAGATCGTTACATGTACTTTATTTTATGATAAATACATACTTACATCAGTGCCTTAATATTTCGATACTTTGCGTCTTAATATATTGCCTTTTAAATAAACTCTTTAACCACAAACCAAGAATGTGATCCTTAAAATAATAAAATGAATAATTAGAAAAAACGTGAAATAGGAAAAGTTCTTAAATAAAACAATCTTTTTTAAATCAAGGGGATCTTCGTTATAATGATATTTGTTCCTTTAAAGGAATATTTAACTTGTACAGGCTTTAAGAATATTGGAAACTTTTACTTTTTAGGTATAGGATAAACTAAAAGGGGGTAAGAGTAATTAAAATAGCTAGCTTAACCGGGAGAGAATTTTTTAAATGCCACATCGTGCTTGACATCAATGAAATTAAATTCAAAGCAGAATACTTATTTTGGGAAACAAAAGTTAAGCTTTGAATTAAAGCAGGTTTTCATTGTTTAAATATAACTTTTTAGTTTTCTTGCTCGCACCTATCAATTACTTGAAACGATTTTAAA
Source organism: Amaurobius ferox (assembly GCA_951213105.1). Lineage (NCBI taxonomy): Eukaryota > Metazoa > Arthropoda > Arachnida > Araneae > Amaurobiidae > Amaurobius > Amaurobius ferox. The sequence continues at coordinate 112,340,176 of OX578133.1, read as the reverse complement.
GCACTGACTTTTGGCTATAAAATTTAGAAGACGTACATAATTAGAGTACCAGGTCAAAATTCATTCTTTAATTTTTGACGAAGAATTGATTTTAATTGGAGTGTTTCACTTTATCAAAGTCACTCTAATTTGCACAATGTGTGCAACCCTGTTTCTAACAGATTTGTCAAAGTGTTTTGGAACATATCTAAAATTCTAAAAACTGTATGTCGTGAGAAGTTTAGAAGACGTACATAATTAGAGTACCAGGTCAAAATTCATCCTTTAGTTTTTGACGAAGAATTCCAGTTACCATGTTCAGTTTGTGCAGAGTATGGGTACGATAAATCAGTAAGTCCAAAAGTCCATCCGAGAGGTGATGGATTAGGGGAAGAAGGGAACGGTTCATGTGGTTGCCACCTCCACTGAATTCCGGGCTAAATTGGGTGGCATTTTCCAGGCCGTTCAAATACATACCTTACGTCATCGGGTAGGTCGGACGGTCTGGGTTGAAAAAAGGAAAGAACGATGCCATGTTCATGAGGATTTATACTTTGGTCCATGCAATACAGCTTGAAGAAAATCTGAAAGTTTTGCGTTTCCTAACCGATTTTCTCTATTCTTTACCGACATTAACATTTTGTTTAGTAATTTGAAAATATAAAGGCCATTCTATGCAGTGTACGTGTAATCTGAATTGAAGTACTATTTTACAGAGTCTTTTACTATATAACGTTTTTTACAAACATATGAAACAACATAGTGCGTCGTTTGATATTTACTGATTTTAATTGGAGTGTATCCCTTTATCAAAGTCACTCTAATTTGCACAATGTGTGCAGCCATGTTTCTAACCGATTTGTCAAGTTTTGGAACATATCTAAAATTCTATAAACTATATGTCGTGGCGAAGTCGGTTCTTGGATTTACGATTTATCTTTGTCTCGTTATATTAGATGCTAAATTTCACCCTATGTACAGTCTATTGGGGATTTCCCGGAAAATAAATACAGGTTGTCCCAAAAAGATTGAAACGCGCTTTAATTCTTTACCTGTTGGAGATAAGTGGGCAATGTAATTTGCAAAAATGTTGAAAGTAAGGTAGGAAATAAGACTACGTTAATGAAATAGTCCTCCCATTAATTTTCAAAAAGTTACACTTTTTAAATTTTTATACGACCCCCTCAGACACATTTGATCAATCAGAAATTTTTTATTTTTAATGCAACAAGATCATTAGAGAAAGCGCATATCTATATCTTTAAAATCAACTAAATTATGATAAAGAAAAAAATCTGACTTATGCCACTTTTCCGTACCATGTGAAAGGCTGTTTCATCAGTGAAAATGGGGATCATAAAAAAATTGACGATGGAAATTGTTTAGATCAAAACTACGTTAATATGGGTCAAAATTTTTTATCACAAATGCATCTAAATAAAGCATTACACAGACAGAGATCATATAAAGCAATGGTACTCACTACGCGGTTGGGTATCCCATGTATTATCATCCACCTGTATCTTTTTTGTGATATGTCACAAATTTATATTTATATTTTGATATATGGGTCGGCGTGGTGGCCGAACAGTCAAGGCGAGCGTTTCCAGCGATCGATCGGCCGCCGCGTTGCGGGTTCGAGTCCCACGTAAGACATGGATGTTGTGTGATGTGGGTGCAGTGTGCCCCGCCCCTTCTGGTGCGTCTGGGGCAACGTCCTAGGACGACGAAATAGTTCACGATTACGGCCGAATATAGGGCGAAAGACGAAGAGTCTAGTGCCTGGCCATTGGGAAAAAAAATTGATATATGGTCCCCATTCACAATGTTCAATTTTCAATTAAATATAATTCGTTCAATTTTATACAGATATGTGGTTTTTATTAATGATCTTGTTGCATTAAAAATAAGAAATCTCTGATTGACCAAATTTGTCTAAGGGGGTCGTATAAAAATTTAAAAAAGTATAACTTTTTGAAAATTAATGGAAGGACTATTTCATTAACGTAGTTTTATTTCCTACTTTACTTTCAACATTTTTGCAATTTACATTGCCCACTTATCTCCAACAGGTAAAGAATTAAAGTGCGTTTCAGTCTTTTTGGGACACCCTGAATATCGACTGAATCATCGGATAGTGTCGTAGGCGTTCCGTAAATTTAACGGGCAACCGTCTAGTCAAAAGTTAACACAAGCAGAAAACCCCGGCATCGCTCAGGATACATAAAAGAAATATTTATTATACACTTTAAAAGAAACTCGAATTTGTCGACTTCCTAACGGGCAGAACCAGTCATCGCACAGAAAAACCTATTCCAGATTTCAAATTCTTGTGTCAAGAACGGTGCATTGAAATACCGACTATTATTTATGTCGAAAATTATAAAGTCTGAAATCCGGAGTTTTGTGGTTTGGTTCTCGAAAATTCATAAAAATTCAATTTAAACAATAAGGTTAAAGAGTTACTTTTTATGTAATATTTAAGTCGAATCAAATGCAATTATTCCAGTGTTGCTAACATATCCACATTACTTTGGCTATAATAGTTGCATTTAAGAGTAACCAATGTCACATGTTTTGTATATAAAAGCCCTGACTTAGTAACAAACAGGAAATTTGGAACATAAACGAAAAATAGACATTTAATTCACATGACATGATGGTTCTTGCACAGGCGAAATTAGGCGAAATAGGCGAAAATTAGGTTTCTATCCTCTATTTGCATATATGTATAAAAATTGAATTGATACTATAGCGAAACATATTTATTTCCATAGAATTTTAAGTACGAATGCCTTTTTACCTAAACTATAGCTACTACTACAATGCTGTATTTATTTTTGAGTGTGTTTTTTGCGTCTTTGCAGATATCATGTTAAAGACATTGACCACTGCTACGCCAATGCCACCGGTATGTAACAATTAATAAAGAGATGTAAAGTTTGTTTTCTGGAATAGAAACACAGATAATATTTAAAAAAAATATATCGATGAAAGTAAGATGGTAATCGATTTTTTATTGACGGGTCATTAAATATTAATGTTTTAGAATTTTGTTGATTGATAAAATCTTTAATTTTAAGAATAGAATTACGCTATGATTATCGGACTGATTTGCATACAGAATGCGAAATAATGATGGACAAGATCCACGCCATGTTTTTAGCGTTGAAATGCATATTGACATTTGGCGCTGTTTTGGGTGACAATGTAAAATTATTTTGAAGTGCTAAAATAACCTATATTTTTCGCAAATCTAACTTGGAAATATTTGGAAATAGATCAATTGGAGATATTTCTAACACCTGCTAAGATATATAATCCATTATATATATGTTAATTATAATTTATCAATTTAGCGTCATTTTTGCCAATTCGGCCACATTTTCGTTAATTTGCCTCTACATTAAATCGTCGTCAAGTTGGCGATACTTCTCTCAAATTAATCGCCAATGTCGTCAAATTATTTGCCAAGTGTTACATATTTGATGATACTTACTACTAATCATTTTTAGATACACTATTTGAAAAGCTTGCAATATCTGGAGAACGATTCAAGCTGGAGTTCTAAAGATTGTGTCATTTGTTTTTGAATTGAAAATACGTACAGAATGATTGTTTATTTAACACTATTGAATATCCTGCTTTTTTATGATTTTTTCAATAATTCGTTCGAAAATGTGGCTGCCGATCAAGTTTCAATTAATAGGTTTCCAGTATTCAACAATCTTAATAATCGTACCAAATTACATTCGAAACGCTCTATTTGTTTATGAGATATCGTATTCATAGAATCACGAACACATGTATTAATACATACATACACACCTCATAAACGTTCGATTTGAGTTCAGGAATGCTTGAAACGTGCTCTGCAGTCGAAAACTCGATTTAGAATTTTCTATCATATCATAATACTTTTCCAATACGTTATACTACGTATGTAGGGAAATCAATATACTTTAATGTTTCAATTGTGTATTTGGGTGACATAAAAATACCTATATCACCTGTAAACTAAAGTTCAACAAGAAAGATCAATCATGCTTAAAGCATTGATTATGAAACACTTTCCAACTTCAATGCAATTTTATTTAAAAAAGTCGAAAATGCAATATATTCCTCGGAAATATTTTAAAACTTATCACAATACTACATTGATTTATTATATTTGAAACCTTAAACCTTCATCGAAAAAAATTAACTTCATTCAAATGACGGCATTAAAGTATAAATTGCCTGGTTTAAACATCTCTAAAATGTAATACATTCCTTGGTAATAATTTTAGAATTATCATAATACTACGATAATTTATTATATTTGAAAACTTCATCGAAAACAACTGAAATTCATTCAAATGACGTCATAAAAAAATAACACGCCTGGCTCTCTCTATAAAAGCAACATTTCATTCATAAATAATTCCCCCATTCATGTCTTTCATCACAATACTATAATAATTTATTTTAATTAAAAATTAAGACCATTGAGCTACAAGTAAGTAAGCTCTATTCGTTAAACTTCATCGAAAAATATCGTCCTTCTCTTTCTAAAATCAATGAATATTTCATTCATATCAGCTAAGCAGACTCCATGGACTATTTGATTTTGTGTTAAAGAATTACAGCGATTCTACTACAACTCATTCTACATATTTTGTTGTTTACATTTTACATAGGTGAAAAATAGGCTTAATAGTAGAAATAATCAAATTTAGATGAGCATTTAAACTGGAATATATTGTCATTGCGTTGCTTCCGTATGTAGATGCACAGAATTTAGGCAAAAATAAAGTAGTTTTAGGACGGATACAACACTCAATATGAATTAAAAAGAACTTTAAAAATCACGATTTTGACACAAGATGGATGCCATATATCATTTTGAAGTGGGTCATGTGATCGTTTCATATCATGGACACGTGATCGCTTCATATAAGAGGTGTTATTATTATTTTAATTTTTATTTAAAAAACTACTGAATATATTTCGTTGAATTTTTTTTTATATATTTTACGGAACCATTTGAATAGTGCCTAAAATTTTCGAAGCAATTTGTGAATTTTAAATCCGCTTAAAAAATACTTGAAAAATTAGGTCCCATAGGGCTCAATGTATTCCATTTTTTCAACCCGGGTTCAATCCAAAACTAATTGGGTGATATTATTCATTTATATTCCCATAGGTCCTATAGACCGTCTGAACAACATACTAAAATTTCATTTTGATTAAGTCATTTTTACGGCAGTTATCGTGCTAACGGACAGACAGACAGACAGACAGACAGACAGACAGAATGAACAAAGTCATAAACACTTTTCAACTTTGTTGTAAAGTATTAAAAATTGAAATTGATAATACGTGCAATCCGATTAAAAATATGTGAAATTTGATAAATGAAGCTCAGCTAATTTTATCTAAATGGAATCGCATTTCTATTGTAGACAATAATATCCAGGGATTTATTTCGAACTTATTTATTTCCTTCTTCATGATATAGCTGATAAAATGACAACAAAAATACGTGCATCGTCTGCATCAAATTTCAGACAATAATAGACTGAGCTCAAGTTGCATGGAGCTCTGCAATAGCCAGGTTATATTAGCAGAAGGATGGATTCACATGTCCATTAAGTAAGTTATTTACAGTTTAATTTTTCTTATGTTTAAGCTCATTTTATTTCGGGATTGCACTTGCAAAAATGTAAATGCAGAAGTTTAAAGTCCAGCATTTATTGAATAGGGAAAATGAATCAAAATTTAAACACAATGTTCTTAACGAAATTTATAAAACTGGATGTTTGAAAAGAATAAAGACATTGCTTTTCCACCTCATATGTTTAGAATCAAATGAGTTTACACATTGAAATTGCACATATATGTTTATCATGGGTTTATTTCTGACGATTTAACAACTGTCTTCGAATATTAATCCTTTTAAAACAGTAATATGTGGAACAAAGATAGCTTGCTGCTTAGTAGTTAATCCTTGGAAATAAGTATGCAAATTATAGGTAAGAATATATATATATATATATATATATGTATATATATATATATATATATATATATATATATATATATATATATATATATATATATATAATTATATTAGGCTCAAAAACCAAAATATTTTATATTTCATTTTGATTGTACTTGAGGAATACATATATATATATATATATATATATATATATATATATATATATATATATATATATATACCGGGTGATTCAAAAGTTCGGAGCAAAAGTAAAGCGCTATAAAAAAAATATCTATGGGTCGGAGAGACATGCGGTTTGCAGATTAATATTCACCGTGGTGGGGGATTTTGTGTGGCATGAAAAAAATTAGTTCAAACTCTCGACACTCGGGGGACTGCGGCGGATAAAGCCATGGAGATGACTTATGCATGGAGGTGCTTGCACACATGACTGGCCTGCGAGATCCCCAGATCTCACACCCTGTGATTTCTCGTTGTGGGGGATATCTAAACTTTTAGGTATCCCCCACAACGAGAAATCACAGGGTGTGAGATCTGGGAATCTCGCAGTCCAGTCATGTGTGCAATCACCTCCATGCATAAGTCATCTCCATGGCTTTATCCGCCGTAGCCCCCCGAGTGTCGAGAGTTTGAACCAATTTTTTTTCATGCCACACAAAATCCCCACCACTGTTAATATTAATCTGCAAACCGCATGTCTCTTCGATCCATAGATATTTTTTTATAGCGTTTTACTTTTGCTTCGAACTTTTGATTCGCCCGGTATATATATATATATATATATATATATATATATATATATATATATATATATATATATATATATATATATATATATATATATATATATATATATATATATATATATATATATATATATATATATATATATACATGTATAGTTGGATTTTAGAAAGTTTCGGTTATTGTATACCTGATTTTTCTTCCAAGGTTGCCTGTAAGGGCTTTGTTGTAAAAGTTTTATGAGAATGGGGGAAGGTTTTTTAGTGTGAATATTATGATAAATTTTTAAAGTTGGTTTTTATTCAACTTTTGAAATGGCTAAATTGCTATTTGGTTTTTCATTGAATTATACAAAATAACCACCTTGTGAATGATTTCATATATTAGATGTTTTATGGCCGCAAATTGATATTTGGTTTTTAACACTTTACAACAAAGTTGAAAAGTGTTTATGACTTTGTTCATTCTGTCTGTCTGTCTGTCTGTCTGTCTGTCTGTCTGTCTGTCTGTCCGTTAGCACGATAACTGCCGTAAAAATGACTTTATCAAAATGAAATTTTAGTATGTTGTTCAGACGGTCTGTAGGACCTATGGGAATATAAATAAATAATATCACCCAATTAGTTTTTTATTGAACCCGGGTTGAAAAAATGAAATACATTGAACCCTATGGGACCTAATTTTTCAAACATTTTTTAAGTAATATTAAAATTCACGAATTGCTTCGAAATTTTTAGAAAATATTCACATTATCCCATAGAATATATAAAAAAAAAAATTCAGTAAAATATGTTAAGTAGTTTTTTAATTAAAAATTATTTAATATAGGGAAAAAAACAAATTCAATTAAATTCTGACTTTGGGATATCTTCCAGAAAGAAAAGAGAGATATATTATATAATAAATATCTCTCCATTTGTTTAAACGTTTCGCATGTGGGAGTGGCTTCACATTTTAAAATAAATTTGGTAGATAACAATTTTTCATTTTTTTAAATTTTATATAACTCTTCATGATAAATTTATTTGATGGCATTTTTAATGCACTTTCCATCGTCCTAGAGAGTTAAAATTTGGTACACAGCTTAAATTTTTTGAACATTTTATTCGACAAAAATTTGATGGATCTTTAAATATAGATCATACATTTTTTTCGAAATGGCCTGAAAATAATCCCCGTTCACTTCTATAAATCATTGTTGTAATATTGTTAAAAATTCTGATGTAGACAGCACATGTCTTTCCCTGCAGACTCATATTCGTTCTTTTTATTTATTTTTTCTATGACGTCATTTGAATTAATTTCAGTTGTTTTCGATGAAGTTTTTAAATATAATAAATTATCGTAGTATTATGATAGTTTTAAAAATATTACCGTGGAATGTATCGCTTTTCAGATATATTTAAACCAGGCAATTTTTATTTCAATGCCGTCATTTGAATGAAGTTCATGTTTTTCAATGAAGGTTTAATTTTTCAAATATAATAAATTAATGTAGTATTATGATAAGTTTTAAAATATTACCGAGGAATGTATTGCATTTTCGACTGTTTTAAATAAAATTGCATTGAAGTTGGAAAGTGTTTCATAATCAATGCTTTAAGCATGATTGATCTTTCTTGTTATTTGTAGTATATGAAAATAACCACATTGTTAATAATTTCATACAGTAGTGTTTTTATGGTTCGAGTCAATTGGTTTCCTTGGCTATTACAGGCAGGTTTGGGAATAATCTTGTATTTGTCCATTTCTTTTATGGTGTTTTAATAACGTTTTGAAAATACATGATATAACCACTTAGTTAATGATTCCATAAAATAGTTTTAATATGCTGAAGTGGGTTTTTAACCCACCTTCCCTTTTCAGATATTTAGGTAGTTATACGTGTTGTTTAAAGTGCTTTTAGTGTTTCTTTATATTAATGACTTGGCTTTTAGTGTGTTTTACATTTTTTGAGGTAATGGTGAGTGTCATGTTGGAAGTGGTTTGAAGGTTTCGGCTACCGGGAGCGTTTCGCCATGGCAGTAAAAGCTTAACCGGAAAGTTGGGGTTCGCTATTCCCCCCGACCTTCACTTTATAAATACTCTTTTAACATCTTTATAGGTACTGGTCCTTTTTAGGAGTTTATTTAGTTATAGACATGTATAAAAGCAGCATTGCGCTTTTCCGTTGTATATATAATGATCTTTTAATATTTAGAAGGGAATTTGAATTTTTTAAGTCATTTCATGTATTTTATATATATATATATATATATATATATATATATATATATATATATATATATATATATATATGTATAAGGATATAAACAAGAAGAAAAAATAAGCGAGAACAGGAGTGACCATATGATTTGCATAGAATGGCTGGGGTGGATTGCGACACCCCTTTCCCGCTTAAAGCAGCTTTTACGACCCGGGCAACGCTCACGGCACCAATGTAACTCAATGGTCAATCTCCCACATGTGCAAAGACAGAAGCACCCGAACGGACAAAAGAGCAAAGATGGAACCAAGCATGGAAGAGATACACCTTACTATCCAGCATGAAAACACAACATTTTATAAGGGAAAGTCGCACATGCGCGAAAAGACTTCAAGATGATAGGATCGCAGATATGAAAATATATATGATTAAGAATTCTCATTTAGAATCAAACAATGTACAATTTCTTTCTTTGAAAAAGGAATAGTAATAATGTTGTAAAAAATATCTAGGGTAATTTCTTTTTAATGCATCATTTATTATTTTATTACATTCATGAATGCAGTCTTTTTTAAAAGTACTGTAGTTTCTGTTTCTTCTGAAGTACCCGATAATAATATTTCTGAATATATTTTTAGTGAGGTTTGAATTCCAATCAATAATATTATTAATTTTGATATTGTATGAATTTCTCTTGTCGTGTATGGTTGTATAAATTCCATACTGTTGGTGCTTTCTTATTGACAAATCCAGGAAGTCTGTCGATCCATCCTCATTGATCGGGTTTTCAATTAAGTCCAATTCCCTTGGGTAGAATGCAAAATCTATGTCAGGGGTGTTTGCATAACCCCCTAATATCACGTCGTCAACATAACGGAAATAAGGTATTTCCGATAATAGATGGGTTCCTCTTTCATATTTGGATAGATAAATATCCGCCAATATTGATGAGCATGCACCACCCATGGGTATGCCTTTGACCTGTTTGTAGAAATGCATACCGTCATATAGTATGTTTTCATTTAAAACCAACTCAATCAAATCCAAATATCTTCTGAGAGTTATATATGGTTTTAAATTATACTCTTCATGTAATTCTTTCAAGATCATTTGTAGGTTTGTTAAATCGATGTTATTAAACAGATCCCTGAAATCGTAGCTTCTGAAGTTTAAATCTTTATGGCAAAATTTCAGTCGGTCTATCAATTCTTGTCCGTTTTTTAACATTATGGAGATTTGCTTCTTAATATCAGTCATAACATATTGGAGTAATTTCAGAAGTTTTTTATTTGCATGTTCTAGGTATGATCCGCATCCCACTGTTACAGTACGGAACTTGACTGGCTGTTTGTGTAACTTGGGAATGAGGATCAAGTATGGAAATTTTACTGATTTAATATCCATACCAATTCTTTTATACAGTGCTTTTATTCTATTAGTGATGATTGATTCGTTACTAGGAATTAATGTATACATGGCACAATCCTTATAGCATTGTGTTAAAGTATCGACATAGAATTTTTTACACGTGAATGCAAAATTCGATACGATTTTGTCGGTGTATGTCAATACGAATTCTTCATTAAAATGTTTGATTGAAAACGGAAATTGAGAACTCCCAGAATCCTTGTTTCTTCTCGGGTAGAATTGGCAAAAAGCACTGTAAAAGGCATATTTCCATGCGTTAAAAGTTTGTACAGGTATACTGTGTTTGACAGCCATTTTGTATATGAAGGTTTCCAGATCGTAATTAAATTCATTATAAATATCATTATATTCTTGTATTCGGTACTTAGTACCAAGTTGTAATAAGTTTTTGAGTTTATTATCTTTTATAAAATCTAAGTTTCCAGTAATTATATGCTTGTGGTAGGGATCACAATGTATATTTTTATGACATTGACAGGATTCAATATTAAATGAAGACACGGTTTTACATAATTTATTGTAGTTGAATAATCTTCTACCGTTGGTTCTTACAAAGCGATAGGATATCTTAATATTTAGATTAGGCAAAGGAAGACGTTCTTCTATATTATGTAATATTTGGTTGAATGGAATATTTTCGAACATTTTATTCTTAAATGTTGTGATAAAAAATTCTTTTGATTTGTTTATTTGATATTTTGGTTCAAGTGCTACATTATATTTTGCGGCTCTGAGTTTAATTAAATCCAGAATGATGTCTATATTAGTGTTTGTATCTTCTGTATTGCAGTTATTTTCACTTAAATTGAAATTTATAATAAAATTCCATATACGTTGTAAGTATTTGATTTTGATACTGTTGGCTATATTCTTGATCCATCCGAATTTCACTGTTATTTCTGTCTTTATGAAGGCTGAGATTTTTTCTTCTGTTTTGATATAATTAAATTGTTGCTTTTTATTTCCTCTTTGGTGTCTATAAGTTTTCTTAGGTATTGAATTGTCTAAGAGAGGGTATGCTTTACTATTCCTGCATCTTTCTTTATTGCAATTTTCCTTGAATAATAAAGTATTCAGACCATATGGATATGCAAAATTATATTGCTTTATATGGGTGTTTTCCCACCACAAGCGTTCAGAAAGGTTTGGTACTATATCAATAATAGTTACCATAATATTGCTGAAGGGGTGTACTTGAAAATGTCGTACTTCTAAGTTATTATTGGTGGATAGCTGTTGGATTTTGCCCACTTGACTTCGGTGCAGATTTATACGGATATTCAGGGAATTCTGCGTCTGTCCTATATATTTTGCCTGACAGGCAAGGCATGATATGCAATATACCACATTAAAAGTTTTGCAAAAGATTTTTATATTGTCCTTTTTTGTAGAAATTTGGTGTGGATTGGCTACGGGACAAAGCTTACATCGCTTAGAATTGCATTTCTTTTATCAACACTACCACCATATGAAGAACTTCAAGTTCAAGAAATGCAATTCTAAGCGATGTAAGCTTTGTCCCGTAGCCAATCCACACCAAATTTCTACAAAAAAGGACAATATAAAAATCTTATATATATATATATATATATATATATATATATATATATATATATATATATATATATATATATATATATATATATATATATATAAATATATATATATAAATATATATATATATATATATATATATATATAAAATATATATATATATATATATATATATATATATATATATATATATATATATATATATATATATATATATATATAAATAAAAATTAAAGGATTTTAATCGAAAATAATGCATAAACTACTGTATGTACAAAAAAACCCATCTCTAGCATATCTGTTACAAATGAGTAAATATAGGCCAAGACTAAGGATAAAGAGAGAAGGTAACATATCACTACAATGGAAAGGGGGATGAGAAGAATATTAGGATTCAAAAATCACAATTAAAAGTATATAAAAATAAAATAAAAATAAAACTCGGCAAAAATGAGAAAAGGTAATAACAATCAGCTTAAGATAAGAGATTAAGAATAGATAACAATCAATTGAAACCCCACAAAAAATGGCGGTTAGTTCGAAATTGCATTCTCATCAGGACAGCCATACAATTCGAATTAAAACCGATAGAATAGCCAGTTTCTGACAATGGCGATAGTATTTAACTATAGACACCATTGGAACTGTCTACTGGCTAGAGGAAGGAGAAAAATAAAGCAAATGAATTATACAAATCTGAAAAACAATACCTCCTCGAACTGAAACACGATATCAAAAGCATAGCACCACGTGTAAGATAAACTAGTGACTGAGCATTTCACCTCACTTCGTCAATGCGAGTGGGCACCGGAATGAATACACTTGAACGACACATAATATGCATGGAGACCCTCAAAAATAGCAAACAGTATAGGACTCAGGACAAGTGGAAAATAGTCATTCGAAAATAGCAAACAGTATCAGACTCAGGCCTAGTGGAAAGTGAGATGATAAGAATGGGTGAATTTTCAAAAATGAATAAACCAGTCAAAGACAAATAATGCATGTGTAAAACCATTACGTGGTATATTTGAAATTATTAATATATAAGATTTAAAATGAAAAAAGAAAATATATAGGTGGAATGATTGTGTTTACAGGGTTGCAGAAAGGTCAAAGGGGATTGAGATCCCTATTTCCTGGTTAGAAGCTAGCTTTGATTTCATGAAAACGCTCCCAGAGACTCTGCACGCCCGAAACAACAATCGATCATGATTACTTTATATATATATATATATATATATATATATATATATAATGTATATATATATAATCCATTTTTAATTTGGCCTCTAAGAGGACTAATGACGCTATGTATACAAAAATTGTATCATGAATTGTAGCATACAAAAATTGTTGCATGATTAAGCCAAAATTTGTTCTTTGCTGCCATGTTATAAAAATATAAAATGTCGAAGTTTTTGTTCGAATTTGAAAAATAATCTATCTAGTTGTAGATTTTTTGGATATAAAGTGACGTGTAAATCAATTAATATTTGTGGCAGCCATCGCGCACACAAGAAATCAACCACTGACGTACATTCAGGCAGATGGACATCATTCCAGAAACACTCAAAACGTGTTCAGGAGGTCCTAAACATATATTGGTATCAAAATCTTGAATTCTGAAATTTTCGTGAAAGCTTTCTCTATTCTATATCACATAGTACGAGAAAGTAAAAATGCGTAAAGTGTAAAAAATATACAATACGTAAATATCTACTCTATTATTTATCTTATGAATCTCGATTGTCTATGCTTGAAGTAATTTAAATCAGCTAATGTAAAAGCAGATTATTCAATATCAACGTACTTTTGCATAATAAAATAAACTTTCTGTGTTTAGGTAACTCATCTCAAAGTCTTCTCTGGACTAGAGCTCTTATATCATAGGCTGACTTATGACCACCATGTTGAATTAAAGTGAGAAACACCTTGATGACAAAGACTGAGCGTCATCCCCACTGACCTTCCAAATATATTTGCTGACCTCAGAATAAGGCACCTGTTTTGGTGCACTTATCATCGATAGAGGCGAATAAACGACACTCTTGCATTAATATCTTCTACAATTTTTACATTTTCTTTTTCTTTCTTGTTCGTTTGGGAATCTAGACATCTGTATTATTTTTAAAGAATTATAGGAGCTATTGTGTGGACGAACATTCTGTTTTATTTCGAATTTATACCACAATGTACGATATCAAGTCACTGCACAATAGTAGGCAATGTTCAAGTAAGATTCAAAATGGTGAATGCGCCAGCTCTCTCTATATAGGCCTTAGGAGCCTTACTTTGAACTGTGACGTCATGAATCACGAAATCGTATTGCACTGTCGTCAAGTTGATAAACTTTTAATTCACTGCCGGGCTGACGGCGCAATCTTATATTAAAGAACTTTGCCTACATCCACCAAGTCTGATTACTAATATAAAGTGACACACGTTATACAGAGATGAAGGTTAGTTTAGGTTGAGTCTGTTAAAAGATTTTATTTTTACACCATTGGTTACATTATGGAGGTAAAATAAGGAGTTGAAACTCCATGTTAATAAAACGCCAATATAGTTTGAGACAATAATTGTGGCGTTGGAATAAGATAAGCAGTTCTGCATTGCATGCATTTCTGTGGTGAAAAGCCTAAATTATTTATTTAAACTGTCAATTTTGTAAGAATAAATTATTAGCGCAATGTAAAATAGAAGTGAAACAATAAATATTCCTACGCATTCAAAATTATTTTACCTTTCAATTTTTTTTTACCTCCATATATTCAATACTCTACTTAAAATTTTGAAAAGATACTGGTTAATTATACTCATAACTAGGGGACCTTAATTTAAAATCAAAAATACGTATACTAAATACTACGCCTTTCTGTGTGTCAACTAACAATAGCAGCTACTTTACTAACGCTAGCGACATCTAGATATAATTCCCAAAGCATTATGGCATTTCTAAGAGTTTCATCCATATGAGTTTTATCTCCTTCTTTCTAAATTCATGGGTTACAGTTTGGCGTGGTGCAAAATCTTAATCTTGATTCAAAGTGGAAAGGTAAACACAATTTGGACTTTCTAGACGTAAGAAAGATTATACCCTAGATTATACTTCATTTAAACATAGGATCTAGTACACCATTGTATTTTTCTTGTGAAATATACCAGCAGGCATTTGAAAGGAACTGTAAAAAATTGGTAAACTGGTAACGGACCCATTAAAATGCTGATGTAATTCGTGTTGCTTTTAAATCTCCAATTTGGATGGCCGCGATCGAAAATTTGGTTTAAACATCGGCATTTTAATTATCTTTATTAAACATGAGGCATTACAGTTCCTGATCGTGAAAATGCTACGAATATCATTATTGAAATTCTTTCTATAGTAGTATATTTCGTTGAGAATGAGGAATCGGCTGGGATTTGTGACATTTTTAAGTGTCCGAAAGAAAACAAATATAATGTATTAAAGGAATGGCTTTTGGTTCTGTGTGGTGAAAGTGAAACTTATGAAAGTGAAATTTATGCTTTTAAGTTCAATGATTTTGGACTTTAAGTTTGATGATAAGAACATTTAAAAATGGCTGATAGTAACTAGAAATCAGGGATTTGTCATCAGACGGAATAAGCATTGACTTATTGAGAATTTAGATGCGGCGATTACTTTCCCATTTGCTAGATAAATTACCAGGGAAAGCGAATTGTATTTCATTGGATTCTTTCGAACACAGAATTAAGAAAATATAGACAACAGGATATGTCGTCAATAGGGGGACTCTAATCTATATATTGGATTATAGAGTTAGTTGTGTCGCCCCTGTGGGGAAGTGGATAGCGTCTTCGACTGCTGTCATGAGGGGCTCGGGTTCGAATCCCGAATAAGGCATGGATGTTTCTTGAGGATGAAGTCAGACTTCCGCCTTCTGGGTCCTCGTCAAAGTGGAGCTGCACACTCTCCGATCTTCGTCAGTGAGGCTTTCTTAGAATTAACTTTGATCTCTCGTTTTGTGTTCTTTCTTCCTGCGTCACTGGCTCTTTTTCTGTTCCTCCGAACAGGAGGTCATAAGTAACAACAACAAAGTTAGTTGTTTAGAAGCTGAATACAAGTGCGCACTTACAGATCAGGCAGAAGAACACGAACTTGTGATTGATCTAGAGGTAATGCAAGCTTAAAATTCTGTTGGTATCGAGTAAATTTTGAGAATAAATGTATAAAACCCTACTTGTATTTAGTAAAAGAAACTTAATAAGTCATAATTGAGTCGTCGTTAATACGGTGGACCTGTGAATTAGAAGTCTATATGTTTACGGTCGACGTATCGGGTATTAATTTAGCGTTCATATCGATCTGGTACTTTTATGTATTGCGTCGTAGAAGTAAAAGCAAAATAAGTAAGAGTTATGCAAGGTTTTTTGTCGTAAATGGAACGGAACTGAAATTAAAACTTATGGACATACGGACAATGCGTTTGAAGGGTTTCGAAATTTCTCCATGGTAATTTGTTTGAGCGAATTTTCAAAGATGATTCCGACACCAGATTTTTTTTTTATCATGGACCCGTTGATTTAAAGCAGCATCAATTGCTGAATCAAATACAGGTTAGTTTCGATAATTGGGTAATAAAGTGAAGTCGTAATTAAAGCAGTAAGCGGCAATATTCTGAGAGTTTTATATGGATTTCTCGAGATTTATCAGGAATTAATTTACGGATTTTCATTATACATCTGCTGAGTGTGAAGGGAAGAGAGAGACAACTGATATTGAAAGACACATCCGGTAGTGTAGTATTTCCTAACGCTCGTTGACTTGCAACGGATAACTTAATTGCAATACATAATATGATCAGATGATCAAACAGGTTATTTGCTTTGTATTGAAAATTGAATGGCATAATTTCGATGCTAAATCAATACTCAGCCGCACTATTTCCAAGGATCCTACGATTTAGAGGAGCGATTTTAATCACACTCGTTCGAGAATAGGACTTTATTCCGTAAAAAATAAAAATCAAGGCGATCGTACACTATAACATTTCTTGTATTTCTTTATTGAAAAGGAGAAGTTTTAGAAGTTAGTAATTTTATTTTAGGAACGAAAGATCTAATAAAAGCAATTTCATTTTCCTTTTCACAAAAGGAATTTCAATGCAATATTTTATTCTATACGTAAAATAAGACGTCATGGATGTTTTTTCAAAATACTACACGGTAACATATATTCGAGTAAAATCTCATTCAGTTAATGAATATGAATGAACTTTATTCAGGAAGTAATTTGAAACTTTATGGAAAGCATTTGACACTCAGCTTTAGAACTTTTGATGAGCTGCAGAATTGAGCTTAATGAGACATAATGAGAAATTAAGTATTGTTATTTGATTATATCTTCAGTTTAGTTTGCATCTGACAGGTGAATTTATTGGCTTTTTCAACTTCTTAAATTATTCTTTCTTGATAAAATATGCCATTTTAACTAATTTTTAGTGTTCAAGAGGAAAAAATTTTGTCTTGCTTCATTTTTTATATGCTCGTTTTCTAATGCAACCTTTGATATAGTCGAGAAATAATCAATTTTTCAAAGCTAATAAATTTGCCGGAAAACCAGTTGGGACCGGTTATTAATGTACCACCATTTCTCATTTGAAATGGCTCTTCTCGCGCATACTTTAACGTGTGACCTTGAAACTTAATCAAATAAATATGTTACCTGCATAATTGCTTTGCCTAAATTTCATTCCTCTAAACTAATTTCTTCTTGGTGTTGGGATTTTATTTTCCACCAGTGTATATAAGAATCTCAGGGCGCGATGTACAAAATTATGTTCACAGTCAGATCTGAAGAATAAAGCACCTGGTCCGGTTTGTAAACAAATGTAGTAAAAAATACTTTTTAATTCTTACAAAACGACAGAAATTATCTAGAAAATCGTATTTAATTATGCAAAATATTGGAATTTTCATTGATTCGGTGTCATTTGATAAATTAGCGACATTTTCTTTCATTTGATAAATTTAGCGACAAAAAATCGCCAAATTTATCGTCAAGTGGGACTGCAGAACTACCTGGCAGTCCCACTTGGCGACAAATTGGCGAAACATCATCACAATACTATCGCCTAACAAAACACAATTAATTCATTTATTTAGCGCAATTTTATCAATTTCAAGATAGTTTTATGGATTTACAAATGTTTTTATCAATTTGGCGACATTTTAAAAATTCGCTAAATGTGTTACTAAGTAGGACGGTTGGGCTGATAGACAAATGCTACAGAAATATCATTTCAGTATTCTCTTCTAACAAAAAACATTTAATTTCATTGATTTAGAGTCGCTTTTATCAATTTGGCGAGATTTCCGTCAATTTAGCAACGTTTAAGAAAATTTGCCAAGTTAGTGATATACCGCAAAATTCGTTGATCTGAATTTGCAGATCTGAAGAATAAAATATCCTGATCCCTTTTGTATATACTAAATGGAAGCACTAAAATTGTATTCGAAGATACCCGTTCTACTCTTATTCTGTTTCAACAATCGGTTAAATGAAATTATTGGCTAAACACAATATATAAGTTTATTGGCTAAACACAATATATGAGTTTATTGGCTAAACGCAAAATATAAGTTTGAAAACTCTTTGCCAAAATAAATCAAAGTCATGTGCGCAGTCCGCAATTAATATAATTAAAAGAAAAATCAAACCGTTCATTTATAATATATATCTTTATATCCATTTATTTTATTATTCAAATCGAAAAAATAATAATAAAAATTAACAAACACATCTGATTTAATTGCGTTGCTGAGCAACATGATACAAGAAAGAATCTTCCTCATAAAATGTTGATAATTAAATAACCATTTTGATTTCATAATACTTTTCATTGTTGAGTAAGAGCCTGTGAAAAATAAACCATGGTGATAGAGTTTCCATTTAAATTCATTTTTCAAACCTGCGATTTTCAAAAAGTGACTGATTAGCGCAATAAACTCTCCTCAAAGTCAGAGATAGAGTTTTAATTCATTTTTACGTTTTAAACCAGCGATTTCTAACCTTTCTCGTTTGGAGGAACCAGGGAGTTAGAGAGTAGAACTCCTAGGAAAAAGTTTCATTTTCCATTAATATCTCGACAACCCCTGGTATTAGAAACTCGAAACATGGACTCAATTTTAAGTGAGGCTATTTCAAGGCTATCCACAAAATTTCATTAAATTAAGTTAAGCCGTTCGCCCGTGATGATGAGACAAATGAAAGTTTTGTCATCCATTAATATCTCGACAATCCCTATAGTCTTAAAAACTCGAAACATGGACTAAATATTAAGTAGAGCTATTTCAAGGCTGCCCACAAAATTTCATCAAATTTGGTTCAACCGTTCCCCCGTGGTGATGAGACAGACAGACAGACAGACAGAATTTTAATTTTATTCATATAGATTGCAAGTGAAAGATTCGGTGGCTAAGTGTCTACAATCATCTTGGAATGGTGCCGTTAAAATCAATGACGGATCTGAGTATTATACAATTATTCAGGGGCCCCACATCGCCAGAGGGCTCATTTGAAACCCAGTTGCAAAGACTGTCTCAGTAATTTAATAGGTCCCAAACTGACATTTTTAATCAACATGTTAATATTTAAAGGTGTATAATGATGCCAATATTGATACAGAATTGCGTAAAAGAGCCACCTCCTGGTTCAAAATTGTAACCCCCCCCCTTCCCCCGCCAGGGACTATGTAATAAAAATTTGTGATATTAATCTACCGTTAATATAAAAATATGTTTTGTGACACAGGATAGGACGTTACAGGTGATGAAGTATCCAGAATAAGGCCCCTAAATATATAGAAACACCCCTGAATCGCATGCAATTTGGTATAAATTGATCATACAAATTTGAGGAGTTACCGTTTAATTAAATGCCCTGCTTAGTGGAAGTTTTTTCTTAACAAAATGGCTATTTCAGCAAGTTCAACTACATATAACTACTATATCTTAACAAATTCCACTGCAACATTAAGGATTTTGTCGAAACTGCACTAATATGGATTACAGATATCAGAAAATGTTATCTGATTAACATAGATAATGATAAATTAATCGAATTCTGGTTTGCGCTAATAACAGTTCGGTGCCTAATCGCTAAATTAACAATAATCGTGGAGATGCAGATTTATGTGTAGTAAATGATCACTACTGATTTAACGTTAAAACTAAAGCAGCGTATGATTATTCAAATTGCATTACAACTTGTAAACAGGTACTTACTGAAGATATAGTTTAAAATCCGTCTTACAAATTCTATTTGCGAATGAGTTTAGAAGTTTAAACTATTAAATAAAATTCTCGAAGACCTTTTCAGATCAGATTTTACTTTTATACAATTCAGTTGTTCAGTTAAATCTATTGTTTTCTTTACTGTGAAATAGTAAAATGTTTGCTTAACAGAAACATTCAGCTTTCTTTAGCAACTAAAATTTTCCTTATAAAAACTAAAGCTTAAAAGTTTTACCGATACTTTATATGGTGGCAAATGGTGTTAATACTTCATTTTTGATAGAACTAGTAAGCATTTTTTATTTTATTTTGCATATTAATTTTGTACATAAAAGTGAATTTTGGGAAAAACCAAAACTAGTATCTCTAGAATCGGAAGTGGAAATCCTTAGTGAACATCCCCTACTTCCACTGAAATTCAGAACTGGATCCATATTAGTCGTCATCAAGACTCTATCTATAGTTAAGCTTCAGAAATAGAAGTTTCAAGAACGATTTTTGAACCGGAAGTAGAAATCTTTAGTAAACCATTTTAATTTCTCTAAAATTTGACGCTAAATGCATATCAGCTATAATTTAAGCTCTATTTATAACCAATCATGTGAAAAATAGGTTTCAAGTAAAAGGGAACATTTTGTACCAGATATTAAAATAGTTCCGGAAGTGGAAATCCTTAATGAACCCCCCTACCGTTTCCGGAAAGTGGTGCTGAATCTATATAAGATATCATATACGTAGGTGGTTCAAAAAGTAAGGTAACAAAAGCTCTCACGGGTGCACAAATTCTGCGTGTGAATTAAATTCCATGTCTAGATAGAAGAGACGATCCCATCATTCAAACTCCCCACCGCATACGGCCTCGGTTACACGTGATTTGGTACAGCGTTTCCGATGGAATGTACTGGAACACCCACCCTACAGCCCGGATCTCGCACCAAGCGATTTTCATCTTTTCGGACCGTTGAAGAAGCACCTTGCAGGTCGCCATTTCGCAACCGATGCCAAAGTTCAGGAAGCCGTCGTTGAGTGGCTCCGAGACCTGGACCCTGATTTCTTCTATGCCGGTTTCGATAGATTGGTTTACCGATGGAACAAAAACTTTGACAACCATGTTGACTATGTGGGAAAATAATATGTACCAGTGCCTTGCTAACTTTGTGTATCTCTTTGATTTCGTGAATAAACCTTTTCTCTCACAGGACATGTTACCTTACTTTTTGAACCACCCTCGTAATATTCTATCTCTACTGATCCTTGGAAATGGATGTTTCAAAGAGAAATTTCAGTCAAAACAATAATATGCCAAAGTTTTTGTCATCAATAATTACATTTTGCTTTCTACATGACAGTTGGATTTCTTAATTCCACAGATCAACCCGGCGAATATATTTATGCTGCAGTATTTATTTAATTTTTTTAGATTGAACATACTACTTTATTTCCTGGAGCTCTACATTGTAAAAAGTATGTGTCCAGCTATCCTGTAGAAACCAAAAATTCAGCTTCCCTGTTGGAAGCAGAATGTTTTTTTAAACAATATAATAGGAAAACTTTCTTAGGCCGATGGTATCTGCTGTTGGCTTGGATTAGACTATTTTGGAACGCTGCTATTTTCTTATGCATACTAGGACTACTTTAATAAGGACCTGAATTCAAATCTAGGTTTTAGGGATCTCGAATACAGAGTGTGAACTGTTTTGCAACAGGTGGGCCTTGCAACTCGTAGCAAGTCTTCTATAAGTAGAATACCTGTGTTTGCGATTCTAGAAAATATCTTGTTAAGAGTTCTTACTCGGAAAGCATTGTTTCTTAAAAGAAAACAGTTTTGTTGAACATTTTTTATAAAGAAATCTCAAAGAAATATTTTATAGTGTAGTAGATAGTGTAGTATTTATTTTATAAATGCTGCTGAATAAAATTTGGCTAATCAATAAGAAAGATACTTTATACGAAGGGTCAGGGAAACTTGAGCAACGCATTCAAGTACAACTAAAAAAATGAAGCTTGCGGGTGTTTCGAGGATGCTCTAGATTTCCTTCGTCAATGCTACAGAACCGGCAAACACGGAGTCAGAAAGCTGAAATGGACACAAATAGAAGAAACAGAGGGGTGTTTATATCCATGACGTGGAATGAAAGTCCACCTGAGAGAGCTAATCAGAATGAAGAACAGGTCAACTAATCTATGTAAATAAAATTGAAAATCTGTCTGTCTGTCCCGTCATTACGAGAGAACGGCTGAACCGAATTTGATGAAATTTTGTGGGTAGCCTGGCAATAGTCCCATTTAAAATTTAGTCCATGTTTGGAGTTTCTATGATGAGTGGTTCTCGAGATATTAGTAAAAACGAAATTTTCGTTTGTCTCGCCATCACGGGAGAATAGCTGAACCGAATTTGATGAAATTTTGTGGATAGCCTTGAAATAGCCTCCATAAATTTAGCCCAAGTTTCGAGTATCTAAGACCAGGGGTTGTCGAGATATTAATGAAAAACGAAACTTTTTTCTAGGAGTTCTACTCTCTAACTCCGTGGTTTATCCAAACGAAAAGCTTGAAAATCGATTGAAAGTGAATTAAAACTTTATCTCAGAGTTTGATGGGAGATTTTTTTGCGCTAATTAGTCACTTTCTGAAAACATGAATTGTTTGAAACATGATTTAAATGAGAAATATATCTCAATGGTTACGGTCTTCAGGTTTAAATGTTATTATTATTGATATTTTCGGGGATTATTGATTCAGGGATTATTGATATTTTCAAGTAATTATGCAATTGTTTAATTATGACAAAAATTGTTTAAACTCATATATTGTACGTTGTACGAGTAATCTTCTACAAATACACGGGTATATTTTTAATCTACGAGAATATAAGTAGTACAGGTATATTGGCATATGTTTTGATATATATTGTCATATATTGGAATCAATTACGACCTTCTGGTATAAAGAGTACGCAGATTATTGATATTTTCAATTTATTACTTCATCTCTTTTATTTTGGCAAAGATGTTTCAGACTCATATTGTAATACGGGTAAGCTTCCACTAACACAATGGCATATTTTTAATCTGCGACAATATAAGTAGTACGAGGTTGCATACATTGATTCAATTCCTTTTTTTTGTAAATTTGCTTACAAAAGGGACCAGGATGTTTTATTCTTCAGATCTGCCCGTGAAGATAAATTTGCATAGTCAGAACAGATATTATTAAACTTCTCTTTAGGAACAATAAATTTAATATTTAACAGAATGTGCACATGATGGCGAATTGTAAGTTTCTTTATATTATATACTCTGTACGAAGAACGGGTATGCTGCTAGTCTAATATAAGAACAGACGCCCAAAAGTGGAGTGCTCTAAAACACAACAGAAATGTTCCAACAGGACGAGCCCCAACAGGTCCACGAGATGCTCCAGCAGGTCTAAACAAAAGGAATGACTCCCAACTGGAAGAAAGAGGCCAAATAACGAATGAGTCCTAAATATGTAAAAACAGGCACAAAAAATCTTATGTGGGCAGCACATGACTTTCCCTGAAGACTCAAATTCATTTTCTCTGCATTTCCTTAATAATTCCTTAATTGAGTTTAATTGCACTAAATAGCAAGCATAATTAATTGAAATTACGCTGAATTTACTCTTTTAATTCAGTTTCCGTTTCCATTTGGTAACTGGACTTATTCTAAAAACCGGCGTAGCAAAAATGCGAAAAAACTATAATATAACGAGAATGGTTACTCCTAGAGTAATGCAGTTGGTTTTATACTTTTCATCATCAAAAATTACATATAAAACAAGCATTTAATTCATGCATTTGAACACAGTTTTTATTTAAGATATTAATAATTTCTGTGGAACACTTTGTAAAAACAAGCAGGTTCTTATTTCCTGAATCATACCAAAATCTAATCAGCACCAGCGTAACCCACAAGTGACTTATCTAACAAATTTTGTGAACTTTCGTCAATTAGCTTTTCAGTTAGAGTGAATACAGACAATTTTTGCTGACCATTTCGCAAAAAAAAAAAAAAAAAAAATACCGGTCCTTTTATCCCGAATTCTACCAAAATCTAATCAGCACCAGGGTCACCTGCAAGTGACTTTTTCATTTACTAGTGACTGACAGCAAAATTTTCATGAAATTTGGTCAATTAGTTTTTGAGTTAGAGGGGATACATAAATTGAACACACACACACACGTCAAATTAAAAATAGTTTTTTCGTGTTGTAGAGGTCTTGAAACGTGTAGATCCGTTGAAAACTCGAGTTGCGATTTTTGATACGATTCCAATATTTTGCCTATACATTAATTACCATGTATTGCAGAGAAAGTAATATAATAAAAGATAGAAAAAAATTTCACGGTACACCGTCAGACCGTAATCAAGAATAGAGTACTAAACAGGCAATTAACCAAATTACTAGACTTTTTTTTAATATGGGTGGCTTTAAAACAGTCAAGATCGATATGCTTTTTGTATAATCCTTGCAGGAAAACGCAAAGTGGTGGTCAAAATTTAAAGCAATGCTGAGGTATAGAAGATTTCTTCGATTCCTAGTTTTCACGTTCTTTTTATGAAATGTTAAAGCACGTTTAGTTTGAAGGGATCTAGTTCATCCGCGAAACATCTGTATTTTGTATATTATTAACATTTTACAACAAAGTTGAAAAGTGTTTATGACATTTATCATTCTGTCTGTCTGTCTGTCTGTCTGTCCGTTAGCACAACTGCCGTAAAAATGACTTAATCAAAATGAAATTTTAGTATGTTGTTCAGACGGTCTGTAGGACCTATGGGAATATAAATGAATAATATCACCCAATTAGTTTTGGATTGAACCCGAGTTGAAAAATTGAAATACATTGAGTCCTATGGGACCTAATTTTTCAAACATTTTTTAAGCGGATTTAAAATTCACAAATTGCTTCGAAAATTTTAGGTAATATTCAAATTGTTCCATAAAATATATAAAAAAAAATTCATCGACATATATTCAGTAGTTTTTTAAATAAAAATGATAATAACACCTCTTATATGAAGCGATCACGTGACCATGATATGAAAAGATCACGTGACCCACTTCAAAGTGATATATGGCATCCATCTTGTCTCAAAATCGTGATTTTTAAAGTTCTTTTTAATTCATATTGAGTATTGCATCCGTCCTAAAACCACTTTATTTTTGCGTAAATTCTGTGCATCTACATACTGAAACAACGCAATTACAATATATTCGAGTTTAAATGCTAATTCAAATTTGATTATTTCTACAATGAAGCCTATTTTTCAACTATGTAAAATGTAAACAGCAAAATATGTAAAATGAGTTGTATTAGAATTGCTGTATTTATTTAACACAAAATCATTCAGTTCATGGAGTCTGCATAGCTGATATGAATGAAATATTCATTGATTTTACAAAGAGAAGGACGATTTTTTTCGATGAAGTTTTACGCATAGAGTTTAATTACTTGTAGCTCCATGGTTTTAATTTTTAAATAAAGTAAGTTATTATAGTATTGTGATGAATGACATGAATGGGAAATTATTTATCAATGAAATGCTGCATTTATAGAGAGAGCCAGGCGTGTTATTTTTTCTATGACGACATTTGAATGAATTTCAGTTGTTTTCGATGAAGTTTTCATATATAATAAATTATCGTAGTATTATGATAATTCTAAAATTATAACCGAGGAATGTATCACATTTTAGAGATGTTTAAACCAGGCAATTTATATTTCAATGCCGTCATTTGAATGAAGTTCATTTTTTTCGATGAATGTTAAAGTTTTCAAATATAACAAATTAATGTAGTATTGTGATAAGTTTTAAAATATTACCGAGGAATATATTGCATTTTAGACATGTTTAAATAAAATTGCATTGAAGTTGAAAAGTGTTTCATAATCAATGCTTTAAGCATGATTGATCTTTATTGTTTTATTTATACATGAATACGTTAGTAATTACAATAAAGTTTCCTTAAAACTTGTCTAGTAAAAATAAATTATGTTACTGGGAATAAAATATGCTAATGTTTGCATTTGATTTGTAAACATTTTGTATTTTTATGATGTGGTAAATTCCCCTATATCAGTAAAATAGGGGAAAAAATAAACTATTCTAAACTGAAGCACTTTTGACGGAGGCCGGGAATATATTTTCCTTAACATTTAAAAAATAAAATTTCCAATAAAGCTGAAAAGGGATAGAAAAGAATCTTCAAAAGTGACGGTTAAATTCTCAATTCCATTTGAGACGGTAAGAACTAAGATTTGAACCTGCATATCAAAATAGTTCCAAATCCTATCAAACTCCCTGTTGAATAACACGAAATATTTTGTTTTGCTGTGTACTTATTTCAGAATAGAATGATTGCAACTATAGCGAATAGGAATCAAAATCAATCGGTGTATTTTTAAAGAAAAGCAAAGATTTCATCTAAATAAAAAATGAATATTTTGTTAAATATAGAATATTTTCTTGTAACATTTACTTATTGCTTTTTCTACATACATAGTATATTGAATAGCAGAAGTATTGTGACGGGGTTAAAATTCGAATTCTAGTTTTCGACGGAAGAGCACGTTTTAAGTATACTTGAAAGTAGTAGAGGAAAGGGTGTTCAACCCCAGCAGGAGCAAGAGAGCATGAATGACGTCACGTTATCTTATCAGATGACGTCATCGGCTTATCTTATCTTATCAGATAAGCTTATCTTATCAGATGACGTCATTGGCTTATCTTATCGGATGACTCATTCGATAAGATTATCGGCTGACGTCATGTACTGACACAGACAGTGAGGTTGAAGAAGATCTTTGCGGCCATCTTGGAAATTTTGGTGGCGCCCTCTATTGACAGGTTGGAGAACTGTGTTGGCTAAAAGGAAAGAATTGGTTCTGGACTGAGCTGGATTCGAACTGGGGATCCCTTGCACCGTAGGAGAGTGCTTTAACCAGTATACACTTTGAGACTTGTAGGCAGATGGTGAATGAATGATATCTTTCCTGCGAAAGGAGTTGGGTACTTAGAATATTTTCTGAACTTCTACGAGGGGATGGTTCGAGTAAATTAAGATTTTAATTAATTTTTAATAAATGAATAAAATATATTATGAAAAAAAAAATGGAATATAGTCATAATTGAATTTTAATAAGAGGATTATTTTTTTAATGATTGGGTAATTATTGTTTTTATGGAATGGTTTGGAAAATGCTTGAAGACATTTACGAAAGTTTAGATGGCGCCCTCTATTGGCACTTGAATGTAATAATGAATGATGTCTTCCCTGCGAAAGGAGTTGGGTACTTAGAACATTTTCTGAACTTCTACGAGGGGATGGTTCGAGTGAATTAAAATTTTAATTAATTTTTAATAAATGAATAAAATATATTATGAAAAAAAAATGGAATATAGTCATAATTGAATTTTAATAAGAGGATTATTTTTTTTAATAATTGGGTAATTATTGTTTTTATGGAATGTTTAGGAAAGTGCTTGAAGACATTTACGAAATTTTAGATGGCGATGATGGCGCCATCTATTGACACTTGAATGAAATACATGCGACGAATTTTAATACAATTAATTTCAGAATGCGGTTTTTGTGTTCTTTTAATTAGGTAGTCGGACGATGACTTATTAATTTTAGCTTCACGCTCATACATGTTCTAATGAAGATAATTAATTTTTTTTTACATTGATCATTCGTCAGTGATTTTTAAGGACGGGGTGTATGTTATTGAATTTCAATGAAATGATTTTTGGGGTGTTTTTGAATGAAGGAATGGGGGACTCCATAGTGAACTAGAATATCGCATGTTTAATGTTATAAATTTTTACCACAAGTTGGGTACAGGATTTAACCCTTTTAGAAGAGGTGTATCAGCCAAGATTTATGTTTTAAAAGCCTGTGAGATTTTAGGAATAGGTTATACTACACGCTGAACACGTTTCGACAATTTTTTCAGCTAACAAGAATGCATTCATGGAGTTCTGCGATGATTTACTGGCAATATAGTAAAAGTACTATGCATGATTTTTTTTACATCCTTTTTAAAATTTTACATGCTACTAAACACGAATTGACTATTTTTTTTTTCGGTGGCCCATAAATTTTTCGCAAACTCATTCCTGAAAGAAACGTGATTAATACACATCATTAAAAAACTTACTTTTTAAACTTACCATGACTCTCACAGCTGAAAAACAAAACATACATTAAAAATTATAATACCAGAAACTTGTTAAATAATATACATTGATAGTAACAAATATTTTTTTTTAGGTTTAAGCCCACCATCCACCCGGTGTCTTCGCACCGCCTCAAACCTTGTACATTTTTTTTTTTTTAATTTTCTTTTCAATTAAATAAATCTAACAGCATATACGACTATTATAATAACGAAATGATTTTTTTTTCTTTTTATAAAAATAATAATGAAACTTAGAACTCACATCCAACGTCTTCACTAGCTGCTGGCTAAACTCCAAATGATTGACACACTCTCATTACGCTATTAAGAATTAGATCTTATCTATAATGACGTCAGCATTATGAGGTGTTGCCACCTATTTTTTCTAATAATATATTTCTAGTAACTGGATACTTCAGGGGTCTGATTTGGTACACATAATCTGAAATACATCATTTTAATTATATTGTGCATTGAATATGATTTGGCCATTTTTAAAGTGGTGGATGTAATTGAAATATCGAAGTTTAGAATTTAACAAGCTAACGAATCGAATATTTTCACCCACAAAACTTTAGCTTTAAGTTTAAGTAAAATAAAAGCCAGTGAATATCATTTGACCATTTTAACAGTGAAGGGTATAATTTTTACTACCATTATAGAACTTAGAAGTGAGTGTACAGTTTCGATTATTTTTACAGAACACCAACACATTTTAAAATCTATTGAATAGGAATAGGCCATTTTGCACATACATGTACCTAGATTTCAACACCCAGTATTAAAACCTACTAAACATGAAACGTGTAAGTATTGTGTGAGATTTTATCGCACTAACTTTTAAACTCTTTAAATTTTTAAAAATGTCCGAAATAGTTGTATTTCATTGGTAGACATAAATTGTATGGCGTACATTTTTTTTTTTTTTGAAAAAATATATGTTTCCACAGCTTTTAAAATAGATTTCTACAGTTGTACACTACGGTTCTAGAATTTTCTAAATACGAATCGACTGTTTGAACTACCAATGGTGTTTTTACCGATGCAAATATTTACAACACAAATATTTCGATGAAACCGAACTTAGTTGAAGCTTCTAAGTATGAATATTTAGAATCATTTCATATAATTCTTATATTCACACTGAAAATAGTTAACAAAATTAGAACTCACGGAGCGACATCTTCACAGCTTACCGCCAACACTCCAAATGAGACACACGCACTCATTACATCATTAAAAATTAGATCTTATCTATAATGACGTCATTATGTTGACGTGTTGCCACCAGGCAGTTATTCTTTCTTAATTATAGCGCATTGTATACGATTTAACCATTTTTAAAGTGATGGATGTAATTTTAGCACCGAAGTTTAGAATTTAACAAGCTAAGGAACACGAATCGAGCATTTTTACAGACATGATTGTATTTTACTATTTTACCGAATTGTTTGCATCTTAGCGAATGTTTGATGAACTAGGATTTTTTTTTTATTTTTTTATTTTTTTAATCTTACTCAAGGCCTAAGACTCCTTTAGCGCATAAAATTATGATATTTTAATAAAATTTGCAAAAATTGCACAATACTTAGTGGATAATTACTGAATAAGAGATATGTTTTTAATGTTACAGTAACATCTAAAGCCCCTTAAATCGGCATATTTTTAAAACTGTCATGAATTTTAGGGGAATAGAATATCACTTAACGATTTTTTTTAAGGACATGCGATTGTCAACATTGAATTTAAATGAAAGACTGACCCTCTAGGCCAAGTGTAGTACATTGTAATAATATTAAAATATGAAAGATATGCATTTAACTCTTTAAAAGAAACATGTAATGAGTTTTGATATCTTAATACGAGACATTATTGACATGCACATAGAAATGTCATGATCTCGCGGGTGTAGGCGCACCATATAATCATTCAATTCATAATGAATGTACATATTTAACATCACCTGGAAAATGATAGGGCGAAACTGAGATCTGAGACAAAATTTTACACTTCCTACGAAATAAATCCCAAACTTCGTAGACTTTTAGGAAGCTAGGGCTAAATTTTCAACTATTCTTAGAGATTGAAACACAACATTGGTTACGAATCTTCATACTTTAGAGAATGGAACATAACTTAGCATTTATTTTGAATGAATTCAGAATTTTGACATTGATTATAAATTTTATGATTTAAACACTGGATATAAATTTTATAAATTAATCTCTGTAAAGTGCAAATATCGTTCATTACGAAACTCACGCTGTAATCATTTTATATGATTCGAATAAATTAATTTTTAATTTTTTTTGTATTTTATTTTAAAAAGCGATATTAGTAAACCTGTTATACTTGAATGTATAGATACATAACTTACGAGTACATAGCATTTTTAAATAAAACATGTTAAAAATGAGTTGATGAATGTAAATAAGGAGTTCAGTTTGAAAGATAAAAATCCATTTAATGAATCTATTCTTCATAAAATACACATTAAGCATTATTTGTTGCACATTTAATCAAACAAGTTAAAATAATTTCCTTATCGCACATTCATAGTCCTCTGATTTAAATGACTTGAAAAAATTTCGATCATACCAGTAAAAGACTTCTTCACCACGCAACAAAACTTTCTTTGCTATGTTATTAATGTCCAGATTTAGAAGTACCTGTTCAGCCACTCTGTTGTACATTTCTAACGGAGTACTGTAAAGACATTCATAGTAACTTTGTTCTTCAATTTGACTAACACAGCCAACACATTTGAAAAGTTTTCTTACATGATACATCATGCTCTCATGAATACATGAGATTAATTGTTCGAATGCAAAATTTTTGTCACAAATAACTGATGGTAGAAA
The DNA here is from genome assembly GCA_951213105.1 of Amaurobius ferox. Lineage (NCBI taxonomy): Eukaryota > Metazoa > Arthropoda > Arachnida > Araneae > Amaurobiidae > Amaurobius > Amaurobius ferox. The sequence continues at coordinate 112,308,914 of OX578133.1, read as the reverse complement.
GGTTATCGTGTCCTTTATTTTTAATATTTGAGCAGGAAGCCACTCTAGAAATATACTTTCTCGAAGTTCCATACTAATGTTGTTGACACAATTCATTAAACATGCTATTTGATTTTTATCTAAGGTAATATGACACTGCGTTAGACAAAATTTTGAATCATATAATTGAATTATCTTCTGTAAATGAAGTTTCCCATTGTCATTGAAACAGAACAACTCATTGCGACTGACGAAAGAGGTATCCGCATATAGACTATTGAACGACCACAATTTTTGTGAAAATTCACTCCAAGTAGCAGGTGACAATGTAACCCATTCACGCGTAGGCACTAGTTCATTTCGTTCGTTAGAGATATATCTCTATATATACACTTTTAGCTTCTCATGGCGAAGTTTCAAATATACATAGACACCAGAACCTAAATGCCAACGACGAAGTGCATCTTGCACGGAATCTGAAGAAGGAAATTCAGTCGAAACAGATTCTGTAGTGGCGGCTAACACTCCGCTGTGTGCTAGAGCACAAGAAAGCAGATCTTGAGATGAGTTTCCGACCTCGGTGAGGACTTGTGAATCGGCAGTGGTGGATGTTTCTGCTGGGGGTATGGAAGACATAATATAGGTGGCTAACCAATCCACCACAAAGTTTGATGAAGGTGAATTAATCACATTTGAGACGATATCCACACATTTTGTTTCATCTAGGGTAGGAACCGACAACTCCACACTATTTCCACTAGAAATTAACTGTTCGAGTGATGGCATACTTTGAATTTTAGACATTACTTGCAGATAATAACATCCAAGTACCACATTCACAGTATAAGATTTATTTTTAAAACATTATGATCTTAAAATACTATAATTTTCTCGCAGCTGTGAACGAACCGAACCTATCCACGCAACGTCCAAGGTTGAAATGGTTTATCGGACCACGTCATAAGACTAATCACGTGACCTAAATAGAGTGTCGTGTGCAAATAGATTACATATGATAAGACATGAAGGGGTTAGAACTTGTAATTTTCAATGAATCGCACAACATCGGTTTGTGCCAAGCGCAATTGTTATCTACGTGGGAGGCTGTCTACATTATTTTATTCATCTTCGAAATCATAAAGTGGAAATATGTACCAAACTTAGTTAAAATTCATAATTTTTAATCACACTATCATTAAATCACACTATCATTTAATCACACAATCATTCTGAAAAGTGTCGAGTCACATTCAGTCAGTAGTATAACCTGCCGTTAAAATCTCATATGGTATGTGAAGATAGACATTTAGCGCAGCGATATGCTAGTTCACTATGCTTCCATACCCCCAGCAGAAACATCCAGCACTGCCGATTCACAAGTCCTCACCGAGGTCGGAAACTCATCTCAAGATCTGCTTTCTTGTGCTCTAGCACACAGCGGAGTGTTAGCCGCCACTACAGAATCTGTTTCGACTGAATTTCCTTCTTCAGATTCCGTGCAAGATGCACTTCGTCGTTGGCATTTAGGTTCTGGTGTCTATGTATATTTGAAACTTCGCCATGAGAAGCTAAAAGTGTATATATAGAGATATATCTCTAACGAACGAAATGAACTAGTGCCTACGCGTGAATGGGTTACATTGTCACCTGCTACTTGGAGTGAATTTTCACAAAAATTGTGGTCGTTCAATAGTCTATATGCGGATACCTCTTTCGTCAGTCGCAATGAGTTGTTCTGTTTCAATGACAATGGGAAACTTCATTTACAGAAGATAATTCAATTATATGATTCAAAATTTTGTCTAACGCAGTGTCATATTACCTTAGATAAAAATCAAATAGCATGTTTAATGAATTGTGTCAACAACATTAGTATGGAACTTCGAGAAAGTATATTTCTAGAGTGGCTTCCTGCTCAAATATTAAAAATAAAGGACACGATAACCTTTCTACCATCAGTTATTTGTGACAAAAATTTTGCATTCGAACAATTAATCTCATGTATTCATGAGAGCATGATGTATCATGTAAGAAAACTTTTCAAATGTGTTGGCTGTGTTAGTCAAATTGAAGAACAAAGTTACTATGAATGTCTTTACAGTACTCCGTTAGAAATGTACAACAGAGTGGCTGAACAGGTACTTCTAAATCTGGACATTAATAACATAGCAAAGAAAGTTTTGTTGCGTGGTGAAGAAGTCTTTTACTGGTATGATCGAAATTTTTTCAAGTCATTTAAATCAGAGGACTATGAATGTGCGATAAGGAAATTATTTTAACTTGTTTGATTAAATGTGCAACAAATAATGCTTAATGTGTATTTTATGAAGAATAGATTCATTAAATGGATTTTTATCTTTCAAACTGAACTCCTTATTTACATTCATCAACTCATTTTTAACATGTTTTATTTAAAAATGCTATGTACTCGTAAGTTATGTATCTATACATTCAAGTATAACAGGTTTACTAATATCGCTTTTTAAAATAAAATACAAAAAAAATTAAAAATTAATTTATTCGAATCATATAAAATGATTACAGCGTGAGTTTCGTAATGAACGATATTTGCACTTTACAGAGATTAATTTATAAAATTTATATCCAGTGTTTAAATCATAAAATTTATAATCAATGTCAAAATTCTGAATTCATTCAAAATAAATGCTAAGTTATGTTCCATTCTCTAAAGTATGAAGATTCGTAACCAATGTTGTGTTTCAATCTCTAAGAATAGTTGAAAATTTAGCCCTAGCTTCCTAAAAGTCTACGAAGTTTGGGATTTATTTCGTAGGAAGTGTAAAATTTTGTCTCAGATCTCAGTTTCGCCCTATCATTTTCCAGGTGATGTTAAATATGTACATTCATTATGAATTGAATGATTATATGGTGCGCCTACACCCGCGAGATCATGACATTTCTATGTGCATGTTAATAATGTCTCGTATTAAGATATCAAAACTCATTACATGTTTCTTTTAAAGAGTTAAATGCATATCTTTCATATTTTAATATTATTACAATGTACTACACTTGGCCTAGAGGGTCAGTCTTTCATTTAAATTCAATGTTGACAATCGCATGTCCTTAAAAAAAATCGTTAAGTGATATTCTATTCCCCTAAAATTCATGACAGTTTTAAAAATATGCCGATTTAAGGGGCTTTAGATGTTACTGTAACATTAAAAACATATCTCTTATTCAGTAATTATCCACTAAGTATTGTGCAATTTTTGCAAATTTTATTAAAATATCATAATTTTATGCGCTAAAGGAGTCTTAGGCCTTGAGTAAGATTAAAAAAATAAAAAAATAAAAAAAAAATCCTAGTTCATCAAACATTCGCTAAGATGCAAACAATTCGGTAAAATAGTAAAATACAATCATGTCTGTAAAAATGCTCGATTCGTGTTCCTTAGCTTGTTAAATTCTAAACTTCGGTGCTAAAATTACATCCATCACTTTAAAAATGGTTAAATCGTATACAATGCGCTATAATTAAGAAAGAATAACTGCCTGGTGGCAACACGTCAACATAATGACGTCATTATAGATAAGATCTAATTTTTAATGATGTAATGAGTGCGTGTGTCTCATTTGGAGTGTTGGCGGTAAGCTGTGAAGATGTCGCTCCGTGAGTTCTAATTTTGTTAACTATTTTCAGTGTGAATATAAGAATTATATGAAATGATTCTAAATATTCATACTTAGAAGCTTCAACTAAGTTCGGTTTCATCGAAATATTTGTGTTGTAAATATTTGCATCGGTAAAAACACCATTGGTAGTTCAAACAGTCGATTCGTATTTAGAAAATTCTAGAACCGTAGTGTACAACTGTAGAAATCTATTTTAAAAGCTGTGGAAACATATATTTTTTCAAAAAAAAAAAAAAAATGTACGCCATACAATTTATGTCTACCAATGAAATACAACTATTTCGGACATTTTTAAAAATTTAAAGAGTTTAAAAGTTAGTGCGATAAAATCTCACACAATACTTACACGTTTCATGTTTAGTAGGTTTTAATACTGGGTGTTGAAATCTAGGTACATGTATGTGCAAAATGGCCTATTCCTATTCAATAGATTTTAAAATGTGTTGGTGTTCTGTAAAAATAATCGAAACTGTACACTCACTTCTAAGTTCTATAATGGTAGTAAAAATTATACCCTTCACTGTTAAAATGGTCAAATGATATTCACTGGCTTTTATTTTACTTAAACTTAAAGCTAAAGTTTTGTGGGTGAAAATATTCGATTCGTTAGCTTGTTAAATTCTAAACTTCGATATTTCAATTACATCCACCACTTTAAAAATGGCCAAATCATATTCAATGCACAATATAATTAAAATGATGTATTTCAGATTATGTGTACCAAATCAGACCCCTGAAGTATCCAGTTACTAGAAATATATTATTAGAAAAAATAGGTGGCAACACCTCATAATGCTGACGTCATTATAGATAAGATCTAATTCTTAATAGCGTAATGAGAGTGTGTCAATCATTTGGAGTTTAGCCAGCAGCTAGTGAAGACGTTGGATGTGAGTTCTAAGTTTCATTATTATTTTTATAAAAAGAAAAAAAAATCATTTCGTTATTATAATAGTCGTATATGCTGTTAGATTTATTTAATTGAAAAGAAAATTTAAAAAAAAAATGTACAAGGTTTGAGGCGGTGCGAAGACACCGGGTGGATGGTGGGCTTAAACCTAAAAAAAAATATTTGTTACTATCAAAGTATATTATTTAACAAGTTTCTGGTATTATAATTTTTAATGTATGTTTTGTTTTTCAGCTGTGAGAGTCATGGTAAGTTTAAAAAGTAAGTTTTTTAATGATGTGTATTAATCACGTTTCTTTCAGGAATGAGTTTGCGAAAAATTTATGGGCCACCGAAAAAAAAAAATAGTCAATTCGTGTTTAGTAGCATGTAAAATTTTAAAAAGGATGTAAAAAAAAATCATGCATAGTACTTTTACTATATTGCCAGTAAATCATCGCAGAACTCCATGAATGCATTCTTGTTAGCTGAAAAAATTGTCGAAACGTGTTCAGCGAGTAGTATAACCTATTCCTAAAATCTCACAGGCTTTTAAAACATAAATCTTGGCTGATACACCTCTTCTAAAAGGGTTAAATCCTGTACCCAACTTGTGGTAAAAATTTATAACATTAAACATGCGATATTCTAGTTCACTATGGAGTCCCCCATTCCTTCATTCAAAAACACCCCAAAAATCCTTTCATTAAAATTTAATAACATACACCCCGTCCTTAAAAATCACTGACGAATGATCAATGTAAAAAAAATTAATTATCTTCATTAGAACATGTATGAGCGTGAAGCTAAAATTAATAAGTCATCGTCCGACTACCTAATTAAAAGAACACAAAAACCGCATTCTGAAATTAATTGTATTAAAATTCGTCGCATGTATTTCATTCAAGTGTCAATAGATGGCGCCATCATCGCCATCTAAAATTTCGTTAAATGTCTTCAAGCACTTTCCTAAACATTCCATAAAAACAATAATAACCCAATTATTAAAAAAAATAATCCTCTTATTAAAATTCAATTATGACTATATTCCATTTTTTTTTCATAATATACTTTATTCATTTATTAAAAATTAATTAAAATTTTAATTCACTCGAACCATCCCCTCGTAGAAGTTCAGAAAATATTCTAAGTACCCAACTCCTTTCGCAGGGAAGACATCATTCATTATTACATTCAAGTGCCAATAGAGGGCGCCATCTAAACTTTCGTAAATGTCTTCAAGCATTTTCCAAACCATTCCATAAAAACAATAATTACCCAATCATTAAAAAAATAATCCTCTTATTAAAATTCAATTATGACTATATTCCATTTTTTTTTTCATAATATATTTTATTCATTTATTAAAAATTAATTAAAATCTTAATTTACTCGAACCATCCCCTCATAGAAGTTCAGAAAATATTCTAAGTACCCAACTCCTTTCGCAGGAAAGATATCATTCATTCACCATCTGCCTACAAGTCTCAAAGTGTATACTGGTTAAAGCACTCTCCTACGGTGCAAGGGGTCCCCAGTTCGAATCCAGCTCAGTCCAGAACCAATTCTTTCCTTTTAGCCAACACAGTTCTCCAACCTGTCAATAGAGGGCGCCACCGAAATTTCCAAGATGGCCGCCAAGGTCTTCTTCAACCCCACTGTCTGTGTCAGTACATGACGTCACCCGATAATCTTATCGAATGAGTCATCCGATAAGATAAGCCAATGACGTCATCTGATAAGATAAGCTTATCTGATAAGATAAGATAAGCCGATGACGTCATCTGATAAGATAACGTGACGTCATCCTCCGTGACGTCATTCATGCTCTCTTGCTCCTGCTGGGGTTGAACACCCTTTCCACAACTACTCTTGAACTTGGATCAGACGTTCTTGAGGTGATTTTTGTGCTTATGTTTGTGAGTTTGTGGACGAATGAACGAATATAACGTTTCGAAAATAATTTGGTACTATTATTGTAATCGGTAAATACTGAAACTCTATTGATCTTAAATGCAATCGAATGTTCGTACTCCTCCCTCCCCCCTTTCCCAACTTTCAAATGAATTTTTAAAAAAATTAAAAAATGAATCTGAACCTACGATAATGATAAATAAATAATTATTTCTGACGTAATTTTTTATTTGAAAATTAATGAAACCTATTATATAGTGCTATCATGAATCGGTCTCGAGATATTGCACGTTTCCAAATAAGTTAAAAAAAATTACTTGCAATAAGTGTCATTAAATATGTTCACTTTCATACGCAAATCTAGTGGCATCAAGTCCGAACATCTGTCAAATCTGTTAACATCATTCTCGGAGATCTAGTTCGTAACATTGATGAGAGAAATTACTTTATGTACTAATTTTGTATTTTGACACCAAAGAATTCGCCAGCTGTCATTTGTTTTGGAGGAAATTCATTAATAGTTAATTGCATTTTGATGAAAATGTTGCAGTGAGTATCAGCAAGGCACTCTGTTTGGCTCTCCAAAAGCGTTCAATTTCAATTTACGTGGTGTTCACCAAATGCCAAAATCATTGTGTCGTGGAAGTTGTACACTATTAATTCGCTGTGAAAGAAGTAAATTTATTGCATGATGTAGAGAAAATCATGTGCTGCTGACATCATATTTTTAACCCTTTCCAACGTAGTTGAAAATTGTTTATGACTTTCGTCATTCTGTTTGTCTGTCCTTTTGCATGATAACTTCCGCAAAAATGACTTTGTCGAAATGGCATTTTAGTATGTTGTTAAGACGATGTGGGATGTTTGGGAATGAAAATAAATAAAATCACCCAAATAATTTTGGATTTAAACCGGGTTGAACAAATGAAATACAATGCACACTGTGGGGCTTAATTTTTCAAACATTTTTTAAACAAAGTTAAAATTCACTAATTGCTTTGAAAATTATATAAAATATTCAAATTATCGCATAAAATGTGTAAAAAAAAATTCAGCAAAATATATAAAATATTGTTTCCATTTTTTTCCGCTGTGTATACCGTAGATGTTTAGAGGTCGTTTAAATTTATATTTAAGGTTGCATCCGTCATAAAATCGTTTTATTTTTACGTATTATTTATGTATCTAAATTCTGTGCTAACGCAGTTACAATAGTTTTTATTTTAAATGATCACTAAACCTTCTTTATTCCTACAACGAAGCATAAATTTAACGTTAAACTATAGCATATAGGATGCAAACAAATCAAGCGATTGTAAAGTGAGTTATTTAAGAATTGATGATTTTTTTTCACGCAAAATTATTTATGTCTGGAGTCTGAAATATAAGAGATATGAATGAAATATTCATTGATTTTACACAGAGAAGCAGACGATCTATAAAATGAAATGATTTGTTGTAGTTACACCAATTTTGAAGAACTAATTTAACATGAGATAAGCAAACGATGTAGTGTATATAATAATGAAATGTTATAATTCACCGTATTATGAACTACAAAAGCATCGTAAAACTTTAGAGATTATACTTTCGATGACATCATTTGAATAAAGTTCATTTTGTGTAACTAGTATTGTCTTTTTAGACGAAATTTTAATATTGATTTTGTCGATGGCAAATTTTGAAGCAGCTTAAAATGTAAATAAAATTACATTTCAGTTGGAAAGTGTTTCATAATCAATGCTTTATGCATGATTGATCTTTTGTGTTTTACGGATGCGAAGTAATTTTTAATAGTAAAAGATAGTGCTCAAACTGTACGAAAATGCAAGGCACGAGTTTTGCAATTTTGAAGCCTTCTAATGAGATCTAACAATAACTCGTCCACCGATGCTGCTCGCTGCACTAAAAGCGTAACTCTATACACAATTAATTTCGGTAATTTGTATTAAGGTAGAGAATTGGCGAGTACTTGAGTTTTTGTTTCATTTGTGAAATATTACGAAAAACAAGAGAACTATTTGTTAAAACAATTTATAGGAGAGGACTATTACAACTCAATGCTTTGACCATTGAGCAGTTGTGACAATTATCTTTAATTCAATCATAGAAATAGATTTATAAATTGGTGATATGTTATAGAATTGAACCTGTTGAAATCGTTTTGAAAAATTTTTAGAGAGGAATTTAGAGAGGAAAAATCAGCCTCCTTCATGATAAAATGTCTTTCAGGAAAGTCTAATTCTGAAATGGAATTAGGTGAAAAGCAAATCTTATCATCCGGAAAATTGAAAACATGATTAAAATCCTAAGATTGTTCAGCAATTGAAAATTAGGACTGTTTCGTCACATAACTCGTGTTCTTCAATATAAAATTTAAGAACTATTTGTTTAAACGCACATTACCAAGATCGTATTCGCATGAAATGAGATAAATATGTCAATACGGTTTAATAATATGGTTTTGGTCTGGTTGGTCAAACAAAACGAATCATGTTTCTTATTTTTCGGATGCTAAGACATTCATCAAATGTGACTTTCCGAAATGTTGCGCTACCGTTTCTCAGTCAAACTTCTTTATTAACGATAACACAAGCCGATCCGATTTTTGCTGACTTATAGTTAAGAGTTGATGTTAAGGTATTTTGAAACGCACATTACCAAGATCGTATTCGCATGAAATAGAATAAATATGTCAATACGGTTTAATAATATGGTCTTGGTCTGGTTGGTCAAACAAAACGAATTATGTTTCTTATTTTTCGGATGCTAAGACATTCATCAAATGTGACTTTCCGAAATGTTGCTCTACCGTTTCTCAGTCGAACATCTTTATTAACGATAACACAAGCCGACACGATTTTTGCTGACTTACAGTTAAGAGTTGATTTTAAGGTATTTTGAAACGCACATTACCAAGATCGTATTCGCATGAAATGGAATAAATATGTCAAGACGGTTTAATAATATGGTCTTGGTCTGGTTGGTCAAACAAAACCAATTATGTTTCTCATTCTTCGGATGCTAAGATATTCATCAAATGTGACTTTCCGAAATGTTGCTCTACCGTTTCTCAGTCGAACTTCTTTATTAACGATAACACAGGCCGACACGATTTTTGCTGACTTACAATTAAGAGTTGATTTTAAGGTATTTTGATGTGCTGAAATAAAAAATTAGTTTTCACGTATCACGTCACGTTTTTGCTCTAAAGTGCTTTGAATGTCCAAAAATGGGCAAAAAGTGGGTACTTTGCGTAAATGGGTTAAGGTAAACAAATGGTATTCAGAATTGCATGATAAATAAGTTTTAAAAATGTAACAATGACTGACAGACAAATATAGTAATTACATTAATGTAGTAATATTTTTTTTCCAAATAACGGACAAGTTTTCGTTCCCCGTGAGTGTCCGATATTGAGAAGTTTCACTATAACCATCAGTGCGGAAATTACTTACGATTTCATGGAAGACATTTTCGCTTGGAAGATTTCTTTGTGTGCACTATACTTCGACAGTCCCTTGTAATACTCCAACTTACTGGCCAGTTCTTCTGAGTCTAATGTTTGTCACTGGCCCGACTATCCCAGAGGTACAAAAAACAAGGATATTTAGTATACCCTCCTTGTTGACCTAGTAAAAGTTTCACCATTTTCAGATCTACACTGATGATACAATTATGGTCACCATATTTCAGTAACTTCAAAACTGTTTCAATACCTTGATATAGCAATGAACACAGAATGCGATATTTCGAAAACTTGACGTGATACAAAAAAAACGAAGTAGCATCATATTTGAAATCAGCATACCAAAATTAGTTAAGAACTAGTGTCACATCCACGTCAGAAGAGAATTTTTTTTTGTCGGGTTGTGTAATTATCGCTTCATTTATTGCGCTGAAAATTCGTTGTGTATGTCTTAATTGTTCCCGATTTATTTTATCGGATGATGTTAGTTCAATTTGCTTGTTTTGTACCCAGTTCAGTTAGTTAGCTTTCTAAAACTTTTGTTTCCGTCAGTTTTTGTTATATTATTCTGCATTTCTGTTATTTATTTAGAGTCTTTCATTAATGATATTTTCATTATGGGCTGTTCGATTGTTTTTTTCCTTTTTTACAATTTAACTGATGAAGTAGCTCATCGTTTCCAAAACAGAGTGTTTCCTCCAATTTTGTTATCTTAATTTTACAGCCTTCCAATCAATACTATTTTTTTTAAATGTATATTTTTAATTTAGTTGATAATTTTAGCTCATAGCTTTTGAAATTGAATGTTTACCTTCATATTTTGTTATACTCTATTTAATTTTTTTTATCTTTTATGAACTGTTCTTTATAACAATAGTAATGAAGGACTCGTATAGCTTCCAGAAATGCTTGGTTTTCTAATTAATTTATAAAAAAGACTACTTAAGTCGATAGGGTACTAAATTTTGTAGCATTGTTCATCAAATAAGTGCGTTGAATCCTGCTGTTCGTTCACATTATTACATAAGTATTATTTTTCACTCATAAAATGCTTATGATGTATATTCTTTTCCTCCTTAGATTTTACCATTATTTATTTTCGTTTTTGTTTGGCGACGCCTTTCTTTTGGATCACGTAAACTACATGCTTTCGACAGGATTCTTTCTTGATTTGGTGAGGGTGGTTGCGCTGTCTTTTTGTTCTGAAGGAGGTCGTGTTGTGTCTCCGAAATAGGTTGGCACACTTATTTTATTATATGCTATTTTATACGAAGCTTTTTATATAATAATAGCGTTTTGAGCAGCAGTTAGAGCACATTTCGATGCTCTTCAAATCTATCAGACAGCTTTTAGGTCAAACAGAATGGATCACTGTAAATGCTTGATATTATCATTTAAGTCCGAAACAGCATACAAAAAATTCTTTGAAATTTCTTTGTTTCCAGTCTGTTGCTTTCTTTTAAGAAACACGAAACTTTCAAAGCCAAGAAACATCTTGAGGACTTTCTAGAGTCGTAAAAACATATTTTCTAGTCATAGAGTACTTTCGAGAGTTACATAGATTAATAGGGTCCTAATATGGGTAATCCTGGTAGGGTGAAGATCACATAGTATGCATGTATGCTCCTAGTGGTTAGGACATGTGGAATTGTTTTCAGCTCGCAGGAAGGACAGCTGGAACAGTTTTCAACTCTCAGGAAGAACATCTGGAATTGTTTTCGGTTTACAAGCAGGACATCTGGAATTTTTTTGGTTCATAAGAAGGTCACCTGGAATCTTTTTCAGCTCGCAGAAAGGATATCTGGAATTTTTTCAGCTCACATGAAGGACATCTGGAATATTTTTCAGCTCACAGGGGGGATATCTGGAATTTTTTTCAGCTCACGGTAAGGGCATCTGGAATTTTTTTAGCTCGCAGGAAAGACATCTGCAATCTTTTTGAAACTCGCAGGAAGGACATCTGGAATCTTTTCCAGCTTTCACGAAGAGCATTTGGAAGTTTCTTCATCTCTCACGATGAGTATCTGGAAGTTTTTTCAGCTCGCAGGAAGGATATTTGGAATTTTTTTCAGCTTGTAGGACATTTGCAAATTTTTTCAGTTCTCTGGAAGGCTATCTGGAATTTTTTTCAGTCTTGCAGGACATTTAGAATTTTTTTCAGCTTGCAGGACATCTAGTATATTTTTCAGCTTGCAGGATATCTGGCATTTTCTCTAGCTCACAGGCAGGACATCTGGCATTTTTTCCAGCTCAAAGGCAGGACATCTGGAATTTTTTTCAGTTCACAAGAAGGATATTTGGAATTTTTTCGGTTCACAATAAGGTCATCTGACATTTTTTTGGTTTACAAGAAGGTCATCTGAAATTTTTTTGGTTCACAAAAAGGTCATCTGAAATTTTTTTCGGTTCATAAAAGGACATCTGGAATTTTTTTTCGTTCACAAGAAGTGCATCTTGAATTTTTTCAGTTCACAGGAAGGACATCTGGAATTTTTTTGGTTCACAGGAAGGACATTTGGAATTTTTTTTTCATCTTGGAGGAAATACATCTGGATTTTTTTAGTTTGCAGGAAATATACCTGGGATTCTTTTTCAGTTTGCAGGAAATATACTTGGAACTATTTTTCAGCTTGCCGGTAGAACATCTGGATTTTTTTCAGCTTGCAGCAAGGCCATCTGGAATTGCTTACAGCTTGAAGGACATTTTGAATTTATTTTTTGAACTTGCAGGACATCTGGAATTTTTTTCAGCTTACAGGCAGGACATCTTGAAATTTTTTCGGTACCGAAAAAAGGACATCTGGAATTTTTTTCGGTTCACAAAAAGGACATCTGGAAGATTTTAGGTTCACAAGAAAGGTATCTGGAATATTTTTCGGTTCGCAGGAAGGATATCTGGAATTTTTTTTCTGTTCATAGGAATGACATCTGGAATTTTTTTCAGCTCACGGGTAGGACATCTTGAAATTTTTTCGGTTCAAAAAAAGGACATCTGGAATTTTTTTCGGTTCACAAGAAGGATATCTGGAATTTTTTCGGTTCACAAGAAGGATATCTGGAATTTTTTTCGGTTCACAAGAAAGACATCTGTAATTTTTTGGTTCACAAGAAGGATATCTGGAATATTTTTCGGTTCGCAGGAAGGATATCTGGAATTTTTTTCTGTTCACAGGAATGACATCTAGAATTTTTTGGCCCACAGGAAGGATATCTGGATTTTTTTTTCATCTTGCAGGATATACATCAGGAATTTTTTTCAGCTTGAAGGAGTTTGGAATTTTTTCAGCTTGGAAGACTTTTGGAATTTTTATTAGCTTGAAAGACTTCTGGATTATTTTTCAGCTCACAGGCAAGACATCTGGAATTTTTCAGCTCACAGGCAGGACATCTTGTAGATTTTTCAGTTTACAAGAAGAACATCTAGAATTTTTTTCGGTTCACAAGGACATTTGGAATTTTTTTAGTTCACAAGAAGGACATCTGGAATTTTTTTTCGGTTCACAGGGGGGACATCAGGAATTCTTTTCGGTTCACAGGAAGGTCATCTGGAATTTTTTTCATCTTGCAGGAAATACATTTGGAATTTTTCAGCTTGCAGGAAAGATACCTGGAATTCTGTTTCAGCTTTCAGGAATGACATCTGTAATTGTTTTTCAGCTTGCAGGAAGAGGACATCTGGAATGTCTTTTTAGTTTTCAGGAAGGGCATTTGGCCGGGGAGCCTGAATTCTTTATGTAGCAAGCATCCAAATTTCTATAACTTTCAGGTTTTAGGACAGTCGTATCTCCTTAACAATAGCTTGGTTTCTTCATCTTGTTAGACATGTTGGTTGTATACTTTTTACAATGCACCTAAAATATAATTATATTTATTGTCTATTTTCTATAAAACTCACGCTTGAATGCAGCGCACGTGGTAACATTTCTTAGTTATTCAAACAATCCACGATTTGAATATTGATTTTAAATATTTAGGAATATTTATAATGTTTAACGTTGAAAAGCATTAATATTTCATTAAAGACTAAAATAATTCGAATTTAATGAAACGCCCTTTGAATTATTTATGTATTTTTACGGTCTTGTAATAAAGTAGATTTGCGTATAGAAAGATTTTAGAACTTTTAAATAATGCTAATGTTTCAAATCTTATAAATTGCCTTTGTTAAATTTCTTCTTTAAAATTTTTAGGGAAAATAAAAATGTATTTTAAGGTGTTTTTATACAGGTAAACGATAATACTTTTTTATATAATGAAACGCTTCATATTATATATTTTTCTTTTGGACATAATACTCACAACAGGTTTATATACCATGATTTCGTCGAAACATGTATTTAGTATTACACGCAAACATTAATTTGATATTGGTTAGTATTTGTCACGTATTCACTTTTACATAACATTTAATGTTTCTAAAAATATTTAGCTAAATTTATTGTCTGCTTAGCATCATGAAAATAGCGAGTTGCTCGATTAATCGTTCAAATGGCATTCAATACATCTAAATATTTAATTAATTGTCAAAATATGATTAATTCGGGGCATCGTGAATTAATTATCGTTTAATCACAATTAACAAAGCAGTACTTGTATGATGTTTAATTAGCGTGATTAATTAACACGACATCCTCATTAACTTTACCCGCAAGATTTAATATTCTCTAAGTATAGGGTTAAGGTACCAGTAGTTTTTCGTGGACGTGTAGTTGTTTATGTACAAGAGAAACATTAAAAATAACTTCCCTAAGGGAGAAATCACCAGAAGAAAGGTGATTTTGAATATTTCTCTTGTACAATATCAGTTACTCGTTCACGGCCAATTATTGGTACATTTACTTCATCTTATTATTTGGTTACTAGCATTTAAGCCTGTCAAAAGTAGGGAAACTAACATTCTTAATTTAAGTTGCTACTTTTTTAATAAGTTTTATTTTGTTTAATAATGCATGGGGTGTTTAGCTTCGAAAAAAGTTATTTCAATTGAAAATTGGCTCAGTTAGGTTCAGCCCCGTGGTTGAGTTTCATCCTTTTATGTTCCTGAGGGGGGGGGGGGCTTCGGAAGGGTTACGTAAGTCCTCTCCCCCATTGTGTCCACTACAGGAGAAAATTCGAAAATCCTGATCCGTTAGTTTCGATTCACTGGTTAATACTATAAGTGTGCAAAGACTCAGCCTTCTGAGCCACCGGGGGGGGAGGGCTGCTTGAGGTCTAGAAGAAATTTACAAAAACATGATCTCAGTCCTGGGGAAGGGGTGGGATGAGAAATTAGATTTCGTTACGTTTTCTTCGATGGTCGATACGATAAGTGTGGAGAAATTCAACTTTCTATATCACCAGGAGAGTCTGATTACCTCGATTCTGGCGGGTCTGAAAAAATTATGAAAAATACCTATTTTTTACACTCTTAAGGACTAAATCGAAAATCTGGCCACTTTGAGTTCTGTTTGATGATTGATGCTATAAATGTGCAAAGATGCAACCTTCTCGGCTACTTGGGGGTTTCTATGGGGGGTTTCTATTTTTTATCTTCGATTCCGTAGGGTGTTGATTAAAATGCAGGCTCTGTTAGGTGTTCTGTACCGTATTCGATCCTATAAGTGTGCAAGGATGTAGCTTTTTAAGTCGCCGGGGAAGTTTCTGGGATGAGGGGTCTGGAAAGATTAACACAGGTCAAACACGTTCGACACTATCTAATTTTTACAAACAAAAAAAAAAAAAAAAAAAAAAAAAAAAAATCAAAAATTTTAATGTGCGAGAATTAGAGGTCTGTCTGTACGGGCTTGAACGTCTCCAAAGATCCTTGAGTCTGAGACAGTCCCGCATAAAATGACGCTTACTCAAATTATCAGCAACAAGGATTTGTGAAACTTTAGTTACAATTTATTTCTCTTCGCATAGCTGATCATAACAAAATAATTTAATATACACTCTGTGAGGTCTAAATAGCATTTCGATTATTATTTTCCTCGGTTTGCATTATAATTTATTTTTCTTTAAACCAACTATTCCAACTGGGTCGGTTGTGAGACCAATCACGGAGGTAATCAGCATTTTCTGCGTTCCTGAGGTGAAAAGGGAACAAGTTTCGGATCGTGAGAGATTCAGTAAGAAAAGGAAGGATTCTAGTGAAAGTGAGCTGGAGTGAAACAGAAGGCACGATGATAGGTTTGGAGGAGTTCGGAATGTGGCCGGCAGCCTAGTGGAAAGAACCCAATTCGATACAACGATGACTAGGAAGAGTCTAGTATTCGGGGTGTGTATGTGGCGAAGTAACAGAATGCCAGTGGTAAGCATATAAGCTTTAGAACTCGTCTCCATTTAAGAATTATCACCAGGCCAGTTAATAGTAGTATATAGTAGTATCTTGTATAATTGTAATTTATTCTGGGCGTGTGCAATAATAAGTACTGTCTATGCCATCAGCTGCTGTTATTTCTGTGACGTACACAACAAACTTAGTTTGATTTAAATCAGTGCAGTCCTGTGTTATTGCCTTTGGACTGAAAGGTTTGAATATCAAGTAATTTAGAGTTAGGTCACTTTCGATATATCGAAGATCCATCCTCAAGAATGACTTCTAAGGAGGATAACGTGGCATTATGTCTTTACAACTCTTATATTTTATTAATACATTTCTGAAGCATTATATACACCTGACATTTGACTGGCAATACCCGAATTTTTTTATATATTTTAGGTTCAAATTTAGCCTCAACAAAAACAAATCCGGTTCGAACTGGTCCTGCCCTAAGTCAGTGGGCTTAGTCTGAGTCCGTGCGGACTTCTTAGAGAAGTATCCAGCCGTTTAGATGCATAATCATTTCGGGCTCTTATTTGATGGTCTAGTTAGTCATCACTATATTTATGATAGTTGAAGGGATTGGTGGCAAGTATTTTGCAATAAATGATTTTACTAAAAATTTTAAAGCACTTATTTTTCACGATATACTGTAGATAAAGTTTAGATGATGACTGATATGGATTCAGCATAGAATTTCGGAGGAGATAGGGTGTTTCAATAAAGATTTCTCCTTCCTGTTAAAAAAAAATTGTATTTTACCTGTAATATACATTTCTTAAGATTGGCTCTATATAGAGCTCAGACAATAATGATAAAGGTTCAGCATCGCATTCTAAAGCAGGTGGTGGTGGTGTGTGTGAAGGGGTTCACTAAGTATTTCCACATCCCTTTACTGCATGCCAACGGTCCTACCGTGCAGGAAACACCGGTTCTCGTTAGATCACCGAAGTCAAGCAGCATCGGGCGCAGTTAGTACTTGGGTGGGTGACCACCTGGGAACACCGCGTGCTGTTGGCACATTTCGGGCGCGGTAGCCCGGTGGTTTGCGCGCTGGATTTGCACGCTGCCACAACTGCCGCCGTGTTCATACGGAGTGCGATCACGTTAACCATGTGGGTCCGTAAGTCCTTCCGAGAGGTTGGTGGTAGGAGAAGGAGGGTACGGTCCCTGTGGATGCCTCCCCCACTGGGCTCCGGTCTAAATTGGGTGGTACTTCCCGGCCGTCCAAACGGTTATTTTACACCTTTCTGGTAGGTCGGACTGTCTGGGTCTCAATAACAACAACATCCCCTTACTGCTTTTGGTTGAAATTTTTTGAAATATCTATTTCTTAGGATTTGGAATAGAGAACTTAGATGAGAACTTATTTGGATTCAGCATCAAGTTCCAGTAAGAGTAGCGAGGGCATACAAAAATTTTCCACTTCCAGTTCTGGAGATGTTACTTTCGATTAAAAAATTTTCATTTGCCTTGTGACACGTATTTATAAGGATCGGCGATAGATAGCTCAGATGATGACTGATATGGATGCAGCATCAAATTCTGGAAAGGGTTATTTGAAATTTTTGTTTGAAGCGTATATTTCTCAGGATTGGGTATAGATAAAGTTTACGATGACTGATATGTATTTAGCACCAAACTTCAGATGAGGAGGGGGGGGGGGGGGCAGAGGTTCACTATAGATTTTCATTGGTTAGAGATTTTAATTTTCCCTGAAATATCTATTTTTTAGAATCGGCTATAGAGAGAGCTTAGATGATGACTGATGGCGATTTAACAAAGTTCTTGGGAGAAAGGTGAATTTACTAAGGATTTAACTTCTGTTTTTTTTTTTTTTCAATTCAGAAATTTCATTTGAAATATCTGTTTTTCAGAATAGATAGAAATGTAAACAATATTTTCTTGCTTTGTAAATATATTCCCCTTTATGAATATGCAATTATAAATATAAGATTTGCCTCATTTTGCGTACTTTCCTTCTAAATATTATCTAAACTATAAAATATAGATAGAATCAGTGAGAGACAAAAATGTTCAGTAAGAAATCCAATTTCTAGTTCAATAACATAATTTTTTGCAAATCTCTATTGCTTTCGTGGACAAGTTGAAAAAAACGTACATTTTTCATTTTTAATGTTTCTAATGAGTATATCTCGAAAACTAAAATTGCTATATATAAATAGTAAGGAAGTGATGCGTTGCACTTTGAAAGCTCTATAAGGATATATAATTATATTTTGATCGAGTTCTTAGTTTTCGAAATATATTGGTTATAATTTCGATATTTTTAACACTTTCCAAAATAGATGAAAAGTGTTTATGACTTTGTTCATTCTGTCTGTCTGTTTGTTCGTTCGCATGATAACTTCCGTAAAAATGACTTTAACAAAATGAAATTTTTGTATGTTATTAAGACGGCCTGTGGGACATATGGGAATATAAATGAATAATATCACCCAATTAGTTTTGAATTGAACCCGGGTTGAAGAAGTGAAATACATTCAACCCTGTAGGATCTAATTTTTCAAACATTATTTAAATGAAGTTAAAATTCTCAAATTGCTTCGAAAATTTTAGAAAATATTTAAATTATACCATAAAATATATATAAAAAATTCAGCAAAATATGTTCTGTAGTTTTTTAAATAAAATTTAAAATAATAATTACACCCATATTGTATGAAGAGATCACGTGACCCACTTCAAAATAAAATATGACATCCATCTTTTTTCCCAGTGTAAAAATAGTGATTTTTAAAGTTCTTTTAAATTTATGTTTAGTGTTGCATCCGTCCTAAAATCGCTTTATTTTTGTGCATTTTTTGTGGATCTATATTCTATATCAACGTAATTACAATATTTTTTAGTTTAAATGATCATCTATCTTTGATTGTTTCTACAAAGAAGCCTAATTTCAATGGATGCAGAATGTAAATAAATGATTGTAAGATGAGTTGTATGAGAATTGCTGAATTTTTTTCAAGCAAAATTATTTAGCTCCGGAGTCTGGAATGAAAGTGATATGAATGAAACATTTATTGCTTTTACATAGAGAGCCAGACGATTTATATTTCGAAGACTTCATTTTAATAAAGTTCATAATTTTTGATGAAGTTTTAAGTTTTCAAATATAATAAATTAGTGTAGTTCTGTGATAATATAAAATATATCAGAGTTGAATGTATCGTATTTTAGAGATGTTTAAATAAAATTGCATTTCAGTTGTAAAGTGTTTCATAATCAATTCTTTATGTATGATTGATTTTTCTTGTTAAAATGCTTTGATCGGAATAACACTAAATAACTTAAATAATGTTTAAAAATAGGAAAACGTGAAACATTAATGAAAATTTGATAAAAATAAAGAAATATGAAAGACTGTTTTATTTCTTTTGAAATTTATGCATAAATTAATTTTAAATTGTTAGATATAAGAAAACATGTACCTGCGGGGATGCACAAAGATCTAAAGTTCGGGGTATTTATCGTTTTGTTTGCAATGTTGCAAAGATAGTAAAGTTTTACTGATAATAAGACTTCAACATTATAGTTTCAAAGACGTTTTGATCTCAAATTGCGAGGAAGAGAATTCAAATTTCTCTAAAATTCTGCAAAGCTTGGCAAGTGCAACAATATTTCCATACAAGAAAGTAAAATGGATATATATCTCACTAATTTGTTTATAATTTATTTTAGTTCCACGATGTAAAATAATAGACTGTCGCAACCATTCCTACTTGCCATTCTTTCAAATTTTAGATAAATTTTGATACAAATTCCCTATAACACGCCAAATATTTGAAATATTCTTCTCCAAGTAAAATTAAAAAAATATTTTTGGAATAAGAAATTTCAGAAATTGGGTTGCATTTTAATATGTTAATGATGACTTAATATCGGACCGATTTTGTATAACTTTAAAATACGATCTTTATACGTTTCTATAAAAAGAAAAATAATTATAGGAATTTTACCCTTAAATCTTTCATTTTAAATAGCAATATTCCTTTTAAAATGACGCTGTTAAAAGAGTGGCCATTATTTTCGAATTTCCAATTAACAGAAATCAATAACTAAACAAATGGAGCAACGGTTAACTATTTTGCTTTATAATTATACTGCAATTAAAGCTACCTTAATAATTGAGTCTTTGGATGGAATAACATTCGTGAATATTAAATTCTCAATACAAGTGGAGCTAATTTAGAAATTTAATTGTAAATACTCGTAGTTACTACTTGCCTTTGTAATATTATTTGAGGACACGTCTAGGATATTTTTGAAATGCAAAACTGATAATGCATTTGAGAAATAATATGTGTGTAAATAATAAAACTGTTACAGATTAAATTATTAAAGTGTTTGGTATTTTGTCATTTATTAGCATTTTAAGCAATAATTTGGTGAACACATTTCTTATAATACTACATTAGTTTAGAACAATAAATGTTTTAACAACCTTGTTTTTGCGTTTGTTTGCTTTGAAACTAAATTGTACAGAATATTTAATATTTGTACAACGTGGTACAATGCTAAAATAATATATATTATACAATGCTAAAATAATCAGTATTTACATATACATACTTCTTAACAAACAATGTAGTTTTCTATATTAGAGACTTAACTATTTGAAAGTACTTAAAGTTTTTTAATTTGCAGGATGCGGTTTATAATGATAATAAAGATTTTATTTACAGAAATTTTATTTCTAAGTTTACTTTTAAAATTACGCATATACACTCATGTCCAAATGTTAATCATAATTCGTAAAATGGGAAAAATTCGGAGTTAATATGGATACAATGGTTCACAATCAGTTGTGGAGAATCGTGGGACGAATGTAAATCATTGTTACATATACAGAACAGTTCAGACGACGTCGACATGCGCAAAAGCACCGGTGCACGTCGAGACGAGTATGAAACGGGCCTCGAGCGCCATGGCCAGTTGGGGCAGAATTTCACAATTGCTGTGGTACGGAGCGTTGTTAACAATTAAAAAAGGATGAAAGATGTCACAAAGATGCCAACTGGACAATGTTTTTGAAGAGACGAATTAATGGAATGCTGTAATCCGGTCGATCCCAAACCGAAGGGTCTCGAATCCTGAATGGGCCTCAGTGTGTGATCTCCAGACTGTGGCAGAGGAGGTTCCAAACCACTGGAAATGTTACCCGACGACCAGTACCAGGTCGGCCAAGGGTAACAACCGCTCGACAAGACCGATATTTGGTGATAGCTGCGCGACGTCAGAGGAACCTTTCTGCCTGACAACTGGGTTCAGCCCTGACAGCCGCCACAGGAGTCACTGTTTCGAGACAAAGTGTTTACAGGAGACTCAGACACGTTGGTCTCTATTCCAGATGACCAGTTTGCATCCCCTTGACGTCTGCACAGAAACTCGCGCGTTTACAGTGGAGTTTGGAACATCGGTAGTGGAGTGGACAATAATGGGGCAATGTCATGTTCAGTGACGAGTCCAGGTTTAGCCTGCAAACAGATTCTCGTCGTACCACTATCTGGAGAGAACGTGAAACGCGTCTTCACCCAGGAAACATCACGGAAAGACATAGTTTTTTGTTTTGGGGAGTCATGGTCTGGGCTGTCATCATGATGGACGGCCGCACAGACCTCCGCATCTTTAACACGGGGTCGGTTATCAGTCAAAGATACAGAAACGAAGTTCTTGAGCCTGCCGTTGGATTGTTTCGAGGTGCTGTTGATCCTGATTTCATATTCATGGATGATAACGCGCCTACTCGCAGTGTGGCCTTCGACGACTTCCTTCAAACTGAAGATATCCAGCACATGCAGGGGTCTGCCAACTCTCCTGATCTGAATCCAATAGAGCATGTGTGGGATGTACTCAGGAGATATCTTTCAGTCCGCCGCTACTCACCAAGCTTTGTTCAGGGATTGAAAATTGCTCTCCGTGAGGCTTGTAACTCTTTGAGCACACAACTTATGCAAACCCTCATCAAAAGTGTGGGAAATTCGTGTGCAGCATGCGTGGCTACCCGAGTTCCCCCCCCCCTCCACACACACACCTTATTAAACTGCAGCATCACATTGTTTTAATCATTCAGTTTCACCAAGGTTGACACTCATATTGTGATCCTTTTTCTTTCAACCCTTTTCTTTGGTTAATAAAAGTCGTTATTATCCTTGTTTTGCATTGTTTTCTTCCATAACCCTATTACACGCGCATACAGCATTTCCTTCCATTCCGATGTAGATTTCCTGAAATTTTCACATAAACAGCAACTATGCTTTACTTTTGGACATGAGTATATATTAAAATTTATTTAATAAAAATCCATGCCACTAAATAATAAAATGTAACATTTTTAATGACATCACTCTAAAGTTAATAACACTTATGGCATAATATGTCTAAAATACTTAAAACCAACATAAAATTTATTTTAGCATAATATAAATATTAGAATACTTTATATTAATGTTAGTTGTTGATATTGTTGAAAAATTATTTAAAGTCTATAAAAGAGGTAGAGTACCAAATCAATTTGGATTTCAGTAAATTGTTTTCATAAAAAGTAATGAGATCCATAGTAAGGCTGTTGCACAGTAGAAAACTCAGTTCAATTTTTAGACCTGTACCTATTTTCGATCTATTTCATAAGAACTCGGTTCCATTTCGGACTCAGCACAACAAAAGTTGATCTCGGATGTTTGTACCCGAGTTCATTTCAGAAGTTATTTGCCCAATCTCTTCACAGCTCCTTGTTCAACCTGGTCTCTATCTAAAAGTTATTGTACAGCACAGTTTACTTAAGGGAGCACATACATCTGGGATGTTCGAATATAATTTTTAAACTTAAATTGCGAAATATTGATAAGTGATTTTTAAAAGCATGCTTTTTTTTCAAAAGTTCATAAATTGAAATACAAATTACTAAATTTTGGTTGAAAATACGCTGAATTTTGCAAATAACAAACAAAAGAAACTGTAACCAGAAAAAATTATTTAATTTTTTTAAAGTTATAATAATGCATAATAAAAAGCGTTATAAATAGGACGACGCAGCTTAATTCCACCTCTAGAAAAAATATTTCATGATAATATTTTAACGAACCTCTTTTTTGACAAGTGTTTCTATCAAGCGTTTCGGCATAGAAGAAATTAGTTTGGAACTTTCATCCTTAGTTGTCGTATTCTATTCATCGAACATTATTGCTTTTTATTCGGGTATGTCCTTATATTGTTGCACATTAAAAGACAGACAGTAAAAAGCCTCATGTGTTAGTTCTCTATTGCATGTAAAACAAGACTACGTGGTAAATTGTCAAGCGTTGTTACACCATTAATTTCAAGTTGGTCAGTTCTTGAGCGAGAGCTGTGTGATATTGACCAATTATTGGTAAAAGTGGAAAGTATGTTCTGATAGTCTAATGAGTTCATACGACACGTGGGACGAGCCATGCATAATTGGCCATTGTAACTGAAGACAGCCCATGCCAAAACGGAACTACGGCCGTGATGCCTACTGGAGAGAAAATACTTTTCTTCTCGTAGGTTACGCCAGTAATAGTAATGCCATCCCGATTGTCAAGAATGAATTTTCTTTTCTTCAGATTTTGAGCCTCCAATGTCACTATTCAGTTTTTTCTCGCTTAGACCAGGATGCGTTTCCCCAACGAATCAATTGTATCGCTTGTCTTTAGTTATAACGTGAATATTTTTTCTTATTTCGACAATATATTTGATTTAAACCGATGAATTTAGACATTTGTTAAAGAAAAGTAAATTAGAGAACCTTTCACACCCAGTATGTTCTATCACATGTTGGAATCTTAGGAAAAGAGATGGCAGATGGCTTGCCAAAGAAGGGCTGTGAGAAGTCAATGTTAACTTCTACTAGATTCATTCTTTGAGTTTTTCTCATATCGCAAAGTGCAGGAAAATAGACTCTGGCAAATGCTTCCTTGTCGCGACTGGTATATGGGCTGCCAGCCAGTGGCAAACGTTGACTATCACTATGGTGACAGAAGGTATCAGATGGCTTGTTCCTGATTAAGAAGTGACCATCTGAGGCTCTTAAGATTTGTGAGTGGAAACAAAATTTTCTATGCCTTTGCACGAAATGCCAGAGCGCTGAGGCCGCACCACTTCATTTACTTTCTAGTGTTGGGTTAAACAAGTCTTTCTTGTTCAGCCACCCACAAGTTGTGGCTTGGCAACTTAAAAAACATGGTCTTCTAGACCTGATCTAGCCGTTGGGTAATCCAGATGGGATTACCAGCAACAACAACAAACCAGAGAAACTTTTCGTCTTCACTGTGTATATAGATGAATCTCAGATAAAGCCACAGGACAATCAAGATTTTAAATCCGCAGACGCGTTGTGTTTCAAACGACAAATATAAGAAAAATGTATCTCATTGTTATTGACGTAAGATACAAATTTGCATAATCATAGTTAGGTCAGTAGAAAATGTTATGTTCATATAAAGTAAAATAAATACTGTGGAAATAAATTTTTATCTTTCACTGTATTCATTGAACTATTTTTATACAATCTACTACATTATACAATCTACGAATACGATTGCTATTTCAGATGTGAAAAATCCGAGACAACCATACCCCTGTCGTTTTGATGACTTAAGGTAGTATGATCCCAGTTGAATGATTATTTGTTGAAAAAGTTTCTGTCAAAATAGTGAAAATTCCGTAAAATATTCTTCTGGAAAAGGTACTGTCAAGAGAGTTAGTATTTTACAGTGAGCTCGCGATTGGAGAAAAACAGGTTCGGGACACAATCGCAGCTTCTTTTCGGCAATCAACGCTAAGGCCGTTGCTTTAGCCTTCGAAACTGCTTGACACTATTTTGTCTTTCATACTGTTTTACCATTATACGAAGTTCTATACATTTTCTTAACACTATATAGCCCATTACATTCGAGTAGATTGCAGTAAAAATGTATTCGTATATCTGAAAAAAAAAATGCAAAATTTGATTCTATACTATATACTATGACGATTTATACAAACTTTTGAACCAGCACTCTATGTATATTAACTGTCATATTTACCCAGTCCCACATGCTGAGTATTTATGCACATATTTAAATATCAGTCTGCGTTTTTAACGGCAGTATTTTTAATAACATATCATTGCTGCAATGTAACTGTTTTATATTGTTGATATATTGCTTATTTGGTGCCAAGATGTTCGTAAAATATTGATATTATTTTCCTTGAATGCAAAAATCAAACTTGCATGAGATTAACGTACTCCACTCTTTTTATGCAAATTTTTTGAGACAGTGTAGTTTCTGGAATGTAACATCATGGCTGAAATATTTCCTACTGACATTAAAGAAATACATTTATTTGCTCAAATATCATGTTTTACCCTTATTAGTATATAAAAGTTCATTATTATTGGTCGATGACATTTCCTATATATTCTAGTTTTTTACCATGTTTAATAATAAGGGAAAATATTTAGTTTTGGAAATACTATTTGGTTCAGAAAATTTAGCAAATATTTGTACAAATGAAACACATGGCAAATATTATTAGGGATTATTTTGTCTAAGAATTATTTAAGAAGTGGACGGCGAAATAAGATGGGATTGTGGTTTAAAGTTGTCGTTTAATTTATTCTTTGATTATTTTTACCAGACTCAAATGTTTAAAGACAATATGGCTACAAAAATTTGCTGACAATTAAAAAAATTCTAACTGTTAATTATGTTTTTTTAAAATGCTTTTCTTAATTAGATTGCTAAAACATGTTATGATCTTGAAAAAAGATGATGAATGATTTAATTATCAAGTGCTTATCCATTGGGAAAATATGTTTCTAAAAATAACTTTCAATTTTTAATTCAAAACAGTTTTAAATTTCTTGTGTTCTGAAGCATGAATACATTGACTGAATTTAATGTTTAATAAAATCGCTCGTAGCATTCGAATATTGGGCTAAATTTGTAGCAAATATGCATTGTAAATAGTTTCAATGGAACTCCAATATACAGGAAATTTCAAAACAATTGATCTGGCTTATAACTTTCAAATCTAGACATGTACTTCCAATTGGAAAATTATTGGAATTAAACCTTAGGAATTTTATTAAAATACTTTCAAAACTGTGTGACGTACATAAAAATCCAGAAAACAACTTTTTACATAGCCCCCCATAGTGAAGAAAGTTCTATAACTGAAAAAAATTGCATAAAATATGAAATCCATTAAAAAATATAACGGTTTTAAGTGAAAAACTCTCAGAAATCTTTGTGACACAAATCTTGGAGACCGTATATCAATTCAATACTGGTGTGCAGCAAACACAAGTGTACAAAGTATACTAAAGCTTTATTTTGTGGACGGCCCTTCAATTCTTTCCAAAATTGCTTGGTAAGAGTGTGGCTTATGGTGTTAGTTAGGAATTTTGCTTTATTTCAGAGTCCTAACACTTTGATTTTAAAGGTGAAGCTGCCAAACTAGCTAGCTACTACATAAAGTCTATAAATACAAT
Source organism: Amaurobius ferox (assembly GCA_951213105.1). NCBI lineage: Eukaryota > Metazoa > Arthropoda > Arachnida > Araneae > Amaurobiidae > Amaurobius > Amaurobius ferox. The sequence continues at coordinate 112,282,192 of OX578133.1, read as the reverse complement.
CTGTTAGAAAAAATATATACACCATTTAAAAATTGAGCTATAACCGCTAAACTCGGCATGCAAGTGTTGTTTTAAGCGTTATGCAAATAATCAAACTGTCAGCGCCAATGTTGTTATAGGGCTCATGCAACGCGCATGAGAACGACGCATCGTGCAATTGCAATCATTTAAAACAGGTGTCCAACCTCAAGAGTAACTGGAACTAGATTTTCTGTTTGATACAGCAAATTGCGTACAAAAATGCCTTTGAGAAGTACTCGACGGCGCTACGAACAATTGTCGGATTTAGAAAGAGGTCACATCCTAAGCCCATAGGAAGTTATTTGGTCCCACAGACGCATCAGACGGCATCTTGGTCTGAGCTGCACGGTAGTTGCTAGGTGTTGGCAATAGTGGATCAGGGAAGGCACATGTAGCCTCCGCAGAGGCTCAAGGCGCCCCAGACAGACAACTCTTCGAGAGGATCGTTCAATCAGAAGAGGAGCCACCAATGGCGTCCACATCAATGGCGTCATATCAGCTAATCCAAGGCATTTGCCATCCACTAAGCATCCCGTATCAAGGGATACTATTCGGTGACGACAGGAAGAGGGTGGGGTTAGGTATCGACATTTATTAAGGTGCCTACCACTGCCCCTTAACCTCGGAAGAGCCGTCTGGATTAGTGCCGAGCTCTGTCAGCTTGGACAGTGTGCAGTTGGATGCATGTTGCCTTTAACGACGAATCCCTCACCTCTTTCAGTTCTGATGACCGCCGCATATGCGTGTGGAGGAGGATTGGCGAGCGTTCCAATCTCGCATTTGTTATGGAACGGCACACGATCATCACACGTAGTGTGACAATCTGGGAAGCTATATCGTGTGACAGCCTATCTTCTCTAGTTGCGCTACAAGCCAATCTGACCGCTCGCTTGTGCGTCGACAATATTCTGCAGCAGATTGTTTCTCCATGCTGTTAAACCGCCCAGGTTTCATTTCCCAACAAGGCAACGATGGATCACATACTGCATGACTTTCTCAACAATGTCTTCGAAGATTTAATACCGTCTTATGGCCATTCAGGTCCCAGACATATCTTGCACCTAATAATATCGACCCCTGGATAGAATCTAATAGAAAATTCGATCTCCCCTGGGGTGGGAATTACGATTTTTTTCATCTTTCCAGACCCTCAAGCAGCTCTCCTATGGCTTAAAAGGTTGAATTATTGCACACTCTTATAGAATAGTGGTAAAGGTACGAGTATCGTACTCGGAGGACATAAGTTCGATTCCTAGTTCTGCCCAGACTATCCGTATGTTTATGCAGAGTACGGGTACATCAGATCTGTGGGTCCAAAAATCCTTCTGAGAGGTTGGTGGCTGGGGAAGGAGGATACGGTCCCTGTGGATGACGCACCCACTGATTCCGGTCTAAATTGGGCGCCGCTATCTCGGTCATTCAAACAGAAAATATAGTACACCTTCGTGTAGGTTGGTCTGGGTTAAAAGAAACAAGAAAGATCAATCATGCTTAAAGCATTGATTATGAAACACTTTCCAACTTCAATGCAATTTTATTTAAACAAGTCTAAAATGCAATACATTCCTCGGTAATATTTTGAAACTTATCACAATACTGCATTAATTTATAATATTTGAAAACTTAAACCTTCATCGAAAAAAATGAACTTCATTCAAATGACGGCATTGAAATATAAATTGCCTGGTTTAAACATCTCTAAAATGCTATACATTCCTCGGTAATAGTTTTAGAATTATCATAATACTACGATAATTTATTATATTTGAAAACTTCATCGAAAACAACTGAAATTAATTCAAATGACGTCATAGAAAAATCCTGGATCTCTCTATAAAAACAGGATTTCATTCATAACTTTCTCCCATTCATTTCATTCAACACAATACTATAATAATTTATTTTATTTAAACATTTTGTTTAAGACCATGGAGCTACAAAAAATTAAACTCTATGCTTGAAACTTCATCGAAAAAAATCGTCCTTCTCTTTATGAAATCAATTAATATTTCATTCATATCAGCCATGCAGACTCCATGGACTAAATTATTTTGTGTTAAAAAAATACAGGAATTCTAATACAACTTATTCTATATATTTTGCTGTTTACATTTTACATAGGTGAAAAATAGGCTTAGTTGTAGAAATAATCAAATTTAGATGAGCATTTAAACTCAAATATATTGTCATTGCGTTGTTTCAGTATGTAGATGCACAGAATTTAAGCAAAAATAAAGTAGTTTTAGGACGGAACAACACTCAATACGAATTAAAAAGAACTTAAAAAAATCACGATTTTGAAACAAGATGGATGCCATATATCATTTTGAAGTGGGTCATGTGATCGTTTCATATCATGGTCACGTGATCGTTTCGTATAAGAGGTGTAATTATTATTTTAATTTTTATTTAAAAAACTACTGAATATATTTCGCTGAATTTTTTTTTATATATTTTATGGAACAATTTGAATATTACCTAAAATTTTCGAAGCAATTTGTGAATTTTAAAGCCGCTTAAAAAATGTTTGAAAAATTAGGTCCCATAGGGCTCAATGTATTTCATTTTTTCGACCCGGGTTCAATCCAAAACTAATTGGGTGATATTATTCATTTATATTCCCATAGGTTCTACAGACCGTCTGAACGACATACTAAAATTTCATTTTGATTAAGTCATTTTTACGGCAGTTATCGTGCTAACGAACAGACAGACAGACAGACAGACAGAATGAACAAAGTCATAAACACTTTTCAACTTTGTTGTAAAGTGTTAAAAATAAGTATTGACCACTGAAATACGTATCGTTCCTAATAGAGCCGGATTTTTAATATTTCTCTCAGCGTGGTTAAAATTGTGAGGGGGAGGGTAAGGTCTCTCAGAACTTTCCCGAAGCCCCCTCCCGAGGGCACAAAAGGCTGAAACTCGACCGTGGGGTGAAATCTAACTGGGCCAATTTTCAATTGAGACATCTGCTTTCAACGCTAAGCACCATCCATTGTTAAACAAAATTGAAAACGTATTTTAAGAAAAATGTTTCTGATTAGTTTCTTAATTTCGTTAGTTTCCCTGTTTTTGACACGTTTAAATACTACTGCTTAAAAAAAATGATGTGGCATTTAAGATATTTTAGTTCACTGGCACTAGATCTCTGGAGATGCTTATATGTCACGAATCCTGGCTTTAAACTAGAAAAGAGTAGCTCATAGATGATTAGTATCACTGAAAAATAAATTTCTACTTACTATAATTATATTTTTTCTGGACTAAAAGTTTCTCGGATGCATAATTCCTTGTGCAGAAATGAGGTAAATAATTTCATAAACCGATAGATGGTGTCAAACGCCATAAGTGCTGCTCGAAGAATGCTGGTGTCAAATGAACAAGATATTCCTTTTAAGATTAATTGAATTTCCTAAGATAAGTCGTTTATGAGATATATAAGATGCACCATTCGTAAGTTTCCACAAATATTCCGCCCACTTGACCGAGACACAAAGGGTAAATTCAATTAGGCAAACAAGTATGGCTTTTAAAATTGAACATATTATCTTAAAAATAAAATTATCATTATTTAAAATTAGAATAATCCAATAAAACTAATCTCAATTTTATTTAAGGTTTTTAATTACATCATGACAAGTATTTTTCACAATATTTAAAAATACCGCAAGGAATATCGTAATAATTTACGAAGATACTTAAACCCATTGATTTAAATAAATTTAAAACTGAACTTTGGTGTACTTTTTTCACAACTTACTTTTTTTTGAATAAAGGAACTTAATTACGTTTTCTTGGGAATCTGAAATGTTAATTCATTCCAAGATAATCGTTGCATAGTTTCATGAAATATTTCTTTCATTCAGCAGTTTCAAGCATTTTTATTTCGAAATAAACCACATGATTGATAACAATTTTTATGTTTTTATGCATGAAATATCTTTTTGGCGTTAATGCCCTTCAGAAGTTTGAAACGACACAATTACAAAGTGAAATTTCTTGACATTCATAAATAATATGCGTTTCAAATGATAGATATTATATTTTATTTGAATTATTTAAAACAAGTTTTACTGCGGAGTAATTCATAAATGTTTAATGAACAAAGTCATTTACAAAGGGAAAAAAAAAGAACTTTATACGTAATTATGAACATTCAAGAATAGAATATGTGTAAAGAAATGAAATATACTAAAACATTTTAAAATTGAGGGCCGGGATAACCCAGTAGTTATGGAATGAGGATCACACATAATAGTTCTGTGTTCGATCCTCGCCGGAGTCCAGAGCTAAGGAGTATGGGCCCGATAAATCTGTAATTTCATCCAAAATCTATCTAAGAGGTGATATATTAAGGGAAGGGTGGTGCGGTCCTTGTGGTTGCCACCTGCACTAGTTTCGGTCAAAATTGCGTAGTTTAAGGGTGTAATGTCATACGCTTCTTTTGGTGCACTGGGACAATGCTATCACGGCTATTGTCTGATCTGAAAAAAGAAAATTTAAAAAATACATTTGCTGCAGTAAAGTTGACATGATAATACAAAGAAGGTTCAAAAGGAATACAATATTAATGTGATACACTGCAAAACATTCTGCAACCTTTACTCATTTGTTTCAGCTACTTTGCTGATAATTTCAGCAAACTATCGGAAAAGTTGTAATTATAGGCGTTTATGAAAAATTCTAGCTTCATTTCTGAAATATTCAGCTAATGATCGTCTGCCGAAGCGTTATTTTTGTATTTATCTATCTACCTATATATATATCATCATCATAACTATTATCAGGGACCTTAATCCCCATTCAGCTGCTTCAGTAACATACTTGCAAATATTTTAGTAATGTAGACTAATTAATGTAGACTAAACAAGTGATTTTCATGATGGTCACAGGATGGTGCTTATAGGAGGCGTTCCCAAATATTTGGAGTACATTCCTTTGATGATAAATATAGAAAAATAAAATATACCAGAAATGTGGAGTAAAGAATGCAATAACTAAGATGCGTAAGAATTTATATCTTTAGCACGTTAAGTGCGGCGTCAGTCCGTGGGGATTGACAGTGAACTTTCCTTTTAGGCGGCGTTAATCCGTCGGGACTGACAGTGAACTTTTCTTTTAGGCGGCGGCAGTCCGTGGGGACTGACAGTAAACTTTTCGTTTGGGTGACGTTGGCCTGTGGAACAGGCAGTATCAAGGTTAAAAAATAAATGTTATAATTTTAATGGAGTTTATTAGAACATTCTAAGCAAAGATGTGGTTTGGTTTTACACATATTACAAAAAGCCTTCCCGGTCGTCCATTCTGTTGCTCCAAGTCCTCTGGACGAGCCGGACGGCCTGGGGCTTTCACATATTACAAAAAGGGATGAACTGTTTGGTTAACTTTTTGGCTGTATTGCGCCCGAATGTTCTTGTGCCATTCTCATATCCGAAACGAACAGTAAAATACAATCGTCGCCTCGACGTGTGTGTTATCTTCTGTTTATACTGACTGTTTATATGACCGGATTCTGTTTTTCTTCTGTTTATATGACCGAACACATCGCTGAGCGATCGCTGCTGTGTGCCGCCTGAACGGTAGGCATAGCAAGAACAGCTCCACGCTCAACGTGTTAATTGAACTATTTACGATGGGACAAGTGTTCACAGAAAAATTTATAGTCCCAGGTTCATGACGTGACAATTTCAGAGTACCTGAGCATTACGCAAAACCTCCACATCGAAAATAGTTGTTGAATTAATCTAGTTACTTTTTAAAATAGGGGTACAAGTCAAGAATACAGTCCCAGGTGTCTGTTTCCGAAGTCAAGTACAATAAGAAAAATCCTGTGACGTCATACGTCACTTTATGAGCTGACCAATGAGCCAATCAGTGACGTGTAAGTAATAAAGACATTAGCGTCCGTAGCATTAAGGGCGGAACCAAAGTGCACCGATGAATTTTCAAGAATATCAAAAAGGAGAGGGAGACGGTTGTTAATAGCCAGTTGTAAGAAGTGAGCTCAGAAGGGATTAAGTGTTATGCGTGGTTAAGAGACAGACTGAGTGAGTGTTAGACAAATGCAACAATAGACGGTATTAGCTATTGTTAATATTCATTATGCCTGCTCAGATAAGGCGCTAAAATACTATGTAAAATACTAAGTATCATTATATTAAATTACTAGTATATTTCTGTCTACTAGATACTTAGTATACCGTAAAATACTAATCGTCAATACAAAGCAATTTAAATGCTCTTCGACAATTTTTTTTATAATTCGAAATAGCTTTTTTAGTTATTTTATGTTTCAGAAAGATTTTGAGAGATTTTCATATAAATCAATTTCTTAGCAACTGAAAATATTACAGAGTTTCTATTTTAATACCATCTGAAAGATCGAGGAATTCTCTTTCAAACAAACTGTGAACGGAATCTATACTATTTATAGACTAATTTTCGTGAATTTTTAAGTGATGTACGTTTTTCGTGTTTTGAAGACGTTTTCAATTTTAAAATTTGCTATGTAAAAATTTGACTGGCAATCTTACTTTTATAATATAACAGCAGCTCCAAATATTACACACTGCTCCAAAAAAACCTCTAAAGCCATCCGTTCATTGATTATAATTTTTATAAAGTATAAATGTATCACCAATTTTTAACAAACTTTGGACTTCCGTAAAGGAGGTTAAGAAATCCGGTCCCTTTGAGCATGCATATAAATCGAAGACGGGGATTGAATGCCTTCTTAGAATTTGGCAAGAAACACCCTGATGTGTGATCGCGGGGGATCGAAACCATTTTGTTCGATTCCCGGTTTAATGAACGGTCAAAATTAAGTATTGGAAAAAATTGCGTTGTTTTGCCGAAGATATATGGGCAATATATGAATTAGTCTAATTGTTTGGAAATTGTTGAAATTAAAATTTAAATAGATAGATTTTAACATAACCGTCGATAGATTTCAACAGAGTCTCCTTAAGTGACGGGTTTCGTTTTTTTATTTGGGTGGTTATAATTTAAATAGAATAATTTTAACGCAACCGTCGATAGATTTTAATATAGTCTCCGTAAGTGACCGGTTTCGGTTTATTATTTGGGTGGTGGGGGTGGGGTGAGGTGAGGTGGGGGTTTGTATCACGCCCGATATGCCGTTGCGTCGATGTACACGGATTGCATGCAATTTTCACTGTTATTTATACTTAAATGAAATGCATTTATATTTTTTGTTATTTTATACAACTACCCTGCTTAAACTCTCGAGCAACGGCGGGTTCATTTTCTAGTTTTAATTAAAACTTCATAGAAACGAAACATCTGGTGATGCACTTTTTGTGTGTTATATGACCGACAATTACTTTTGTTGAGCAATAGATTACGGTTTAAAAGGGTAGATTGCAAAAATTTTATGACAACGAAAATGATATAGAAATTGAGCTTATAAGAATAGAAATATACTAGTGTGTGCCAAGGTTAAATTTACAGCAATCTGCTTTTGAATACCACACCAAATATGATTATAACCATTTCGTCCCTCGACTCATCCTATTCAGAGATATGAGGCCCAACTAACGATTCGCCATTTCAATAGTGGGACACCGAGGGCATCGACACCATTCTTGCCAACCGGCGTGAGCCAGTCCAAATCGTTATAAACACTTCTTCATTTTAGCATCGTTGCAATAGAACAGCAGGCGAGCAGAAACATCAGCCAAAATAAAAAGGACAACAATTTAGGGTCCATTTCAAAAAGACTCATCCTCTGATCCCTATAATGGTCAAATGGACTTTTTATTAATCAAACAATACAAACTCAGATCAAACTTCTGTCTGAAAATAATACCAATAATGGGATCAGCCTTCGGTCAACAAAACATGACTTTTCCAATCAACGATTAAATCTTATTTACATAATAGTTCTTAATAATTAATTCCATTCTTCCTTAATAAATATGTTAGGGACACGGCACCAACTAACCAACCAACAATTAATTCAATAAACAAATATTAACAATTTATATTTACATATCACTTGATATATATTTAAATCAATCAAGTCAAATTTCAATATTTAATTTTTCATACTTTATAATTATCCATGAGATCTTTAATTATGGTATTATTATTAATGCTATTCGCCGACGCGGTGGTTAAGCGAAGGCAAGCATTTCCTGTTGTTTGTTCTGCTGCCGGATTGTGAGCTCGAGCCCCACCTGCGGGCATGGATGATGTTGGGCGTTTGTCCGCCCCCACTGGTGCGCCGGGGCAACGTCGGGGCTTAATGGTTCACAATTCTGGCCGATGTGTAGGCGAATTATTGAATGCATTAAGTGCTTGGCCATTAGCAAATAAGTATATAAATGATATTTAGATGGAATTAAGGGAAAACATCTGATCCCTCCTACACATGATTTTACCCACAAATTAATAAACTCCATCACAAAAAATACTGTTCCCATTTAATTGGATGTCACTGAAAATCCATAAAATTATCGTTATTATTAATTATATTATACATATCAAATTTTGAAAGAAATCACTAAATTAAATCTGTAAATCTTTCTTTGTGGGGAAAATAGTTTTTAATAAAATATCAAATCCAGTGATAACTCAAGAATTATTTAAGATTAGTTATGATAAAAGTATTTACAGAGAATCCGCTCATTTGACAATAGTGAATATATTTATCTTTTTGATTCTATCTATTTTCTATCTAAAATGTGATATATCTCAAAAGCAACGAATATAAGCATCCTATAAATAAGTTTATTCGTTTTTAAATTAAACATTATATATAAACAAGCTATTTTCGTAAAATTTCAATATAATTATATCTTACAACATTTTTTGGATATTCGAAAAATTACGCGTTTCTCTTTGTTCATTTGCTTCCAAAATAAATAGGTCTCTGACTTGTTTATTTTTGGGGTATGTCAAATATCAATAAATTTGTTAGAGATATATCGTCTCCACAAACACATAGATGGATAGATAAACACACAGACATCATAAAAATGGTTAATTCCTATTCAGGGATATGCAAAGCGATACATCAAAAATCAGAAATTTGGATTTTTATCCCATTACAATAATTTTACTTCTTACATATACTAAGAATGAAGTTTAAAAAGAAACTTCTTCAAAATATTCTACAACTTTGCCAAATATATGACAATTCTGTAGGATGCAACATTCGCGTGTACATGCGTGTGTGTGTGTGTGTGTGTGCGTGTGTGTGTGCGTGTGTATGTGCGTATGTGTGAGCGACTGTGAGAGAGAGTGTGAGAGAGAGAGAGTTGTTGTTGTTGAAACCCAGACCGTCCGACCTACCAGAAAGGTGTAAGGTAACAGTTTGGACGGTCGGGAAGTGCCACCCAATTTAGACCGGAACTCAGTGGGGGAGGCATCCACAGGGACCGTACCCTCCTTCCCCTACCACCAACCTCTCGGAGGGACGAGAGAGAGAGTGTAAAAGAGAGTGTGAGAGAGTGTGTAAAAGAGAGTGTGAGAGAGAGTGTAAGAGAGGGTGTAAAAGAGAGTGAGAGAGAGTAAGAGAGAGTGTAAGAGAGAGTGAGAGTGTAAGACAAAGTGTGAGAGAGAGTGTGTAAGAGAGAAAGTGTGAGGGAGAGTATGAGAGAGAGTGTAAGAGAGAATGTGATAGAGAGCGTAAGAGAGAGAGTGTGATAGAGAGCGTAAGAGAGAGAGTGTGAGAGAGTGAGAGAGAGAGAGAGAGTGAAAGAGTGAGAGAGTGAGATAGAGTGAGTGAGAGAGAGCGTGAGAGAGAGTGTGAGATAGAGTGTGAGAAAGAGCGTGAGAGAGAGAGTGTGAGAAAGAGCGTGAGAGAGAGAGTGTGAGAAAGAGCGTGAGAGTGAGATAGAGTATGAGAGTGAGATAGGGGGAGAGAGGGAACTAGAGTGTGGGAGGGAGAGGGACATAGAGTGGGGGAGAGAGACATAGAGTGGGGGAGGGAGAGGGACATAGAGTGGGGGAGGGAGAGGAACAGAGAGGAAGACGGAGATGAAGATAGAGATATGGATGGATGAGCGTTCAGAAGTAGTATACCAGTAAATAAACTTACCAACCGACTGGCATCGTAAACGGATTCATTCATTTAGGAAAATCTAATATCTTAGGTTGTCATACGACGTATAAGACATTTACTTCGTGACTTCTTTAAGATATTTACACATTAATTGTGATAATTTAATTTAAGTGGCATTTATTTGCTTTCCATATTTGTTACCGAAAATATAATTATCTTTGACGGCTTGAGTGATAACTGCAACTTTTATCGTGACTGGTGTATTACAACTAGGATTATCGTATCTTTGGAAACGGATTCCTTATAACTCATGTCTCCCATGAGTGTTGATTTGATCTAACTGGACACGTTTAATTCTTAGATAAATTAGTGTAGAATTTGATAGAATATGGAATTACGTCTGTACGAACTACGTAAAATTCGTTAGTTTAATTCTAATAAATTACTGTAATTAACATAAGCTTGATTATAAACCATTATTCTTTTATATACTATTTAAAAATAATTCTATGGCATTTCTTTACAGCAAAATGAAAGAAAAGTTAGGAAGAGTGAGTTGTTTTCTTTTACGGAGCACAAAGTTCTATTGAGCCAAGAAAACTTTTAACAAAAGATTTCTTAGAAACGTAAATACAAACATTCTATCTATAAGGGAATTTCCAAAAGGTGTAAGGACACGTTAAGCCTATAGATATTTGAGCGAGATCTAATAATAAAAATTGTTTAATTTATCAGATTGTTTTACAAGAAAATCGAAATTTGTGAATCTGTCTAGAAAGTCATGTATCGGAAAGTCATGAATCGGATTTATCTTTTTGTGCAGTATTACTATTGAAAGATAGTTATTTAAGCTATTTCGAAGTACTTAGGATACTAGTTTACATTTCAATTACTGGTGGCAAAGAATTTGTAATATTATTGCATTTGTTTTAGATCTATTTCTCAGGTTTAGAGATTTTAATTTTCCGGATCAACAATTTTAATGTTACTTGAAACATCTATTTCTCAAGATTGGCTATAGATACAGCTTATATTATAATTGATAAGGAATTAGCATCAAATTCTAAAGAAGGTAGAGAGGTTCACTCGGGATTATCTCTTTTGGTTATTTTTCAGCTTCCGATTAAAAAAATTTTGAAACATTTATCTCTCAGGATTGACTATAGATACAGTTTAGATTATGATTAACATGGACTTAGCATCAAATTGTGAAGGGAATAAAAGGACTCACGTCCTGTTACAGGGAAATGTCAGTTTTTATTAAAAAATTTACATTTTCCTTGAAACATCTAGATATGGCTTAGATGATGACTGATATGGTTTCAGCATCCATTTTCTGTGAGGGTTGGGGAATTCACTAAGGATTTCTACATTCTGTTTTATTTCTAATTTTGGTTCAAAAAATGTTTCTGAAACATATATTTCTAAAGATTGGGTAGAGCTAGAGGGTAGACCTTTGGTTATAATTAATATGAATTCAGCATTAAATTCCAGTGGAGGTTGGATGGTTCACAAATGGGGTCAAAGATTTCTGCTTCTGATTTTTTCCACTTCCAATTAAAAAAAGCTCATGAAACATCTATTTCTCAGGATTGGCTATAGACAGAGCTTAGAGGATGAATGATATGAATTCAGCATTGGATTCATTTCAGAAGGGATAAGGGGGTCACTAAGTATTTCCATTTCCAATTTTGGGGATGTGACTTCCAGTTTTTCCGAAAACTTGTATGACTGTACGAAATAAAAACGTAAAAGGAAATTTAAATGCTTAACATTTCCGTCAAAAGTGAAGTGACGTACCATTTGCCATGATATGAAGGCTTCTTCATAAATTTCGAATTTCATTTTTCTTTTGGGACAAATTTATTTCCTTGGGAATACGGTATTCATCTTTTTTCATAAAGCCATTCACGGTTTGGGATCATTTAATGTGAACATAACTTATTTCTTACGTTCTACTTCTACAACCATCCATTAATAAAGTCATGCATTTATTACTTTCTCTATATACATATTATAATGTATAAGGAAAGTATTGTAACGGAGTCGAAAATTGGAATTCGAGTTTTCAATGGAAGAGCACGTTTTAAGCATACCTGAACTCGAATCGAACGTTTTTGAGGTCATATCTCTCTATGCGTGTGTGTGTTTCAATGAGTCTATGTGGACACGATATATCACCAATGAATAAAAGCATATAATACAGTCGGCAAATACTGAAACCCTATTGATTTGAATTGCAATAGAATGTTCGAAAGACCCCCCTCCCCACTGTAGGTAAAAGATAATTTCTTATGCAGGTTTTCATTAGAAAGTAAATGACACATACAATTACATAAAATTAAAAAGTATAAACTATTGTGAAATATGTTTAATTTTTATGTGTAACATAAAGCGATAAATTTGTTAAAATTATTCTCGTGTATCTAGTTCGTTCCATTTGCGAGAGAAAATATTTTGGGCAATATTTTTGTAGTTTAACGCCTAACAATTCGTCAATAGTTCTTTCTACCAGAAAAGCTCTTCTCTCCGTTTGTCTGTAACTCTTGGCGATCAATTTGGGGAACTTGGCGACTAATTTACGGAAATATTGCAAACTAAGACTACATTTCGTCATAGATTGACAAAAATGTTGTAAAAATTGCAAAAACACCAAAATAACAAAAATGTTGCAAAATCGGTATATTAATTAGTAAAATATTTTATTATACGGACTATTTCTTTTTGTGAATACTATTGATATTGATAATTGTTGAAATAGTTTCACATGTTGACAGCCGAATTCTCCAAATGTACAATTCAACGTTAAAAATATTGGGCCATGGATCTTACAAATCATTTTTTCACTGTGAAAGATTTAAATTCATTACATCATATAGGGAAAGTCATGTGCTGCCAACATCAGATATTTTTCTTTTGCTTTTAACATTTTATTCGGGTTTGCTATTTCGAAACCTCGATAAGGGGTACTAAAGTTTTTCACAGTAATGAAAAGCAAATATGACTTAAATTAAAATTGTACCAGTTAAAAGTTCCTAATTTTCTATTTAAATCATTAATATTGCCAAATGCTCCAGCTCGTTGTAAGTGGCTTCTACTCGAATTTATTATGTATCTATGCGAGCATTAAAACCATATTCTGGATAAGCTACACTGCTCTTAGTAATAAGGAAGGTATTAAGTTATGCCATAAAATTCCTATTGGATTTTTTAGCATCAGTTGTAACCACAAAAGTACAAATTTAAATAAATTATTCAAAAGAATAAGTTTTTTAATGTCCTCCGTTACACAGTGACGCACGTAAAAGTAGAAAATAAATTTCAATCACACACGAAATTGAATCAAATTGAAAGTGTACGAATTGAGAGGGGGGTAATTGAGAGTGTTCAATTCAATACTATATTAATCTGATCATTATCATAAATTGTGTGAGACCAGGAATTGAGTTCATAACAGATTTAGGTGAGACAGTTTTATATTCAATATTTATGGCTGGCTGCAATAGCCAACAATGCATCAGACGAAACGACGCCAATTTTTACAACATTTTGACCCGAGAGGTCAATTAGGCAATAAACATAGAGACTCAGGTGTAGCCATGAGAGTGGTGAAATATGTTTACCAATAACAAGATGTCTGGGAGCATCGCCCTAAAGTCAGCCAATCAGAGTCAAACAGGGGTAGAAGACCCAGACCGTCCGACTCGTCCAGAGGACTAAGAGCAACTATTTGGACGGCCGGTCAAACAGGGGTGTCAGACCTCAGGCAAAAAGAGGCGGCAACCAAGAGATGATATTACACAACTTCTACGAGAATAATGAGTTAGCAGTTATGAAAAAGGATGAAGTAGTTAGTAAAGTCAGAAGTAAGAGTGAGATTTTCTACGATAGTACGTAGGCAATACAGACCAGAAGTCATGACGACTTCTACGGAATCCAGAGGCAAATGTGAAACGACAATGTCCTGATTACAGGTTCCAGAAATGTTCGAGAATACAATGAGCAGATGCAGTACGAGTAAGGAGCCCAAGATGTAGAGTTAAGGCCGGTACGATACGCAGATGCAAGAATTGCAGTCTATTGCCAAATCCGAAAGTGAAGGTATGTGCCCATTAATAATTGTTGAAGGTCTTAAATACATTTTAGGCATTTTTAAGCCATGGTCTCACACTTGCTCTCTCCTTCGCAAGTAAAATATGCAAATTGTGTAATGAATTTAATAATTAATCAAATGTTGTTAATAAATGATTTTATTTGTAAAATTAACAATAGTGCAATTAATGGAGTAGTATTATGTTAATAAATATCATTTTACAGAACTCGCGCTAAAGATAAAATTGAAGGGTTATCAGCGGCACACAACGCGATGTGTAATAATGTTCCACGAATACGATAATTTCGGCCATGTTCTAAGAGTAATTAAATATGTTTCTTAAAGGTAACTTTGATGTTTTCATTTTGCTGCGCCACAAATTGATATTATGCAAAATGTGGAATCGGAATGAGAGTGTAGGCAGATGAAATAGTTTTGACAATTTTGCATAATATCATTTTTAGATAATAAGATTTATATCGGGCTGCTTTAAATCGAATCTGTTTACACTGATATTTCCTTTCAACAATTTTACGTAATATTAAGTTCAGATACTAAGATAAATATATTATTATTTTGAATTGTGTAAGCTTGCACCATCAATTTGGTTCAAATTCATTGTGTGATTCAAATTTATTTTCTACTTTTATATGCGCCATTGTTGTGTAGGGTAGGGCATTGAAAATGTTATCGCGTAATTTATTTTTCACACATTTTTGGCGTACATTACGTTCAAACCTATATAGTATTATACATGGATCCACGTGTTAGAACCAGGAGAACATTGCAACTGTAGACGCTGAAAAATCTAAAAAACAATGCATAAACAGGGCTAAAACACAGTCATAACGTGTATAAGTGACGTAACGACATAATGTAATGATGTGAAAATTTGATAGATGAAAATGCTATGCGAGATGAAATTGTGTGTAAAGTTTCATCTGTCTAAGTGCTCTGGGAGCCGAAAAAAGAGTCAGTAAAAGATGATGTAGGAGGTGACGTAACGATGTAACGTAATGGCGGGAAAATTTAATAGATGAAAATGTTACGCGAGATGAAACTGTGGGTCTAGTTTCTGTACTATATGTGCTCTGGAAGCTGAGAATGAGCCCCTTAATAATAGGTGTAGGGGGTTAAGAAGATGTTTAGAGAAAAAACCCAAATAAATTCAGCGACGTTAAGAGATTTTGAACGTGTTATCAAATGGAATCTCATTGACATGTAATGAGAGATTTTTTCTGATGTTAATCCCATGTGCAAATAAAAATGAAAGCTTCCAAAGGCTTATAAAGTGAAAATAAATAAATCCAGCCACGTTAATTGATTTTGGATGTATTATCAAATGGATTCTCACTGGAATATACTGAGGTTTATTTTTTGCTAGGTTAATCCCCTATGCTAATAAAAATTTAAGCTTCCACATGCTGACGTGAAGTTAAAATATGATTTCTCTAAACAAAATTTTACGTCTGAATGACCTAACTTTATCAAAAGCGAACGAAAATGAGAAAAGCTGCTTAATTAGAAAGGATTAAAGACGTAGACATACAAATATAAGTTCTTGTTAAAGATTTTGATCGAATCTCCTATCTTTCTAAATCCTTATTTTACGATCGATAAATAATGAGTCGAAATTTTTATTGTATAGGCGAGCAAATTACTTTTCATTTAGCTGTGCAAATCATTTTGTGTGCCAATCAAATGACTGGTTATCATAACGTAAGGGCAGGGGCGTATTTAAAGGGTTCAACGTCTTCCAGTTCCCGAATTGAAAACTTTCAGAAAATGTTTTCTGATATGGAACTGTAAAACATTTTATATATTTTAGATTAAAATCCCCCGATGAATATCCCCGAAAACCCCATTCGAATACCCCCCTCCAAATGAAGGCTCCAAATGTGTGTTTAAATATGTTACTGAATAGGAATATAAAGTTACACCAGATATAGGAATATATTAAAACTAAAATATTAGTGTTACACACACACACACACGGACATCTTCTTTTATTATAATAAAAGAAGATATTTATCTGTGGGTGTCTGTTGCAGACAAACGAAGAGAGGAGCATTCCTAATATTCTAGAAGATATGCCCGTTGCGTGAATGAATTGAAAATGTTCGAAACATTACCTCCCATTAACATCATTTTTATCAATTTGGCGCCATTTTTTTATCATTGGGGCGATGTTTTTATCAATTTGGTTACATTTTCATCAATTTCGCAACATTTAAAAAGTCGCCAAGTTCGCGATATTCCGTCAACTTAGTCTCCAACATTTCGCCAAGCGTTACGGATGGAGAAATAGGTTATTCTTATAGTAGATAAATGACTATTGGCGAATTGTTAGGCTCAAGATACAGAAGTATTACCCAAATTTAAAGAACTAGATCTACGAAGAATGATGTTATCAAATGTACTGCCTAATATTACATATGGAAAGTGAACATATTTCACAATAGTTAATACTTTATTTATTTTATGGTTTTTTTTATAAATTTATTTGAAAAATGTGAAATTTCTCGAGAACAGTTCTTGCTAGCGATTTTAAGTTTATGTCAATCGTTTTCTAATGAAACACTACATGAGAAATGATTATTTACGTAGCTTTATTGAATGTTCTGATTTTTTGATGATTTTTTCAAAATTTCATTCGAAAATTTGGGTGTCTTCCAAACATTCGATTGCATATAAAAACAGTAGGCTTCCAGTATTCACTGATTCTAATTTTTGTACGAAATTACGTTCAAATCGCTTCATTCGTCTCTTGAGATATCGTTTCCTAAGACTCACGCACACGCACACACACACACATACGGGCGCACATACACAAAAACACATCACCTCAACAACGTTCGGTTCAACGAAAACTCGAATCCGAATTTTCGACCCCTTCACAATACTTTCCGTATACATAATACTATGTATATAAGAAAAGTAAAATATGTCGTTGTTTGATTTCCGGACAGAATGGCACTTTTCTACACCTTCGTTTCTGTGCTTCATGACGTCATAATATCCGTATTCTATTCGTTGTTATATGAAACTGTGTCTTTCTAAAAACCTTGACTTATTTACAAATTCTGTTTTCTGATTTCATGTGTAAGTGATTATTTTAATTCTGATTGGTAAATTCCAATTATGTAAACGTAATTTTATTTGTGTGCTTATTTATGAAATTAAAGTACAATTGTGTTTTGTTTTCTGAAATTAAATGAAGGATTTTGAAAGTAGCGTAAAGTTACTTTTTTGAAATTGCCTTTTCCTCCTGAATTTTAGGCATTTCACTAATTTGATCATATTTCAGCTTCTAATTACTCTAGAGACTGTAAAATTATTTTAAAGACTGTATATTTCAGTCTGAGTGTACGTAGATCGTCTATACGTATTGCATGCGCCCCGCACACTTATTCAAGAAGCATTACGCCCACGCAACAAGCTTTTTATTTTTTATTCTAAGAGGGTGTATCGTAAAAGTGTTGATTATTCTTTTATAATACTCTGTATGTTCCGGGAACATTTTAGTTAGAGGCTTGAATATTAAATGCCCGGCAATAGCGGGTGTATTTTAGTTTAAGATTTCACCATTAGATTTTTAGAACATTTATGTTTTTAAATGGGCGCATGTTACATTTAACCATAAATGAAAGTAAAAGTGGTATTTCATATGACCCAAAATGTTATTTTTCAGATTTTAATATACAGAAAATGAAGTGACAGAGAAACTGTAACAAAATCCTAGCTTTACTCCGATAATGTAAATAATTTTGTAATGCAAAAAGTATTTCAAATTCATGAGCATTATTTTTACGAGTTTTAGATGTATAGTTTTATTTTCTTACTATGCATTTCTACATATACATTCAGTTTTAGTTACATTATTACTATTCATTTCCATATGCGTTCATTTCTACATTTCTATATGTACATCTTCTACATTTTCACAGAAATTACTCATTTTCAATCTCCATAGAATCATAATATACGATCTTAAATTGGGGCAATTTTTTATCCAGTTACTTTGTGCCTACTTACTTTCGATGGTATAGAAATGAAGAGAAGATTTGGTATTTGGACTCAAGCGCAAGTCAATGGGAATAATCGCCGAAATAGGATAGGATATTTAAGCCAAAATATAATTTTCCAGAAGAAGCAGACACGGATGCTTAAAAAATACAACATATATCCAGTAGACGCGATAATGTGCGACGCTGGGGACCTGTGAAGGCACAAAAATTATATATAAATACTGTTTGAAATATTTAAAAAAAATAAAAAAAAATAGGTCTGTAATTAATATAAATGTGTATAAGAACTATGATAACTCACAGTGACGAGATGAGATCGAGGCCATAAAACACGAAAGGTGCCAATAAAGAACCAAACATTTAGAATCCAAAATGTGACGTAAGATTGTGCACACATTTATGGCAGAAACTATAAATGGGACACCCGCCAGTCACACACACACAAAAAAAAATATCACAAAGTGATACAACTAAAAATCACGTGACGGAAAGACATGCCACTTATCCAATGTATAGGTTCAGGGACGGCTTATGAAATCCAGTCTAAAGAACTAGAAGCCAATCACGAAAAGTGGAAGTAGTAGTGATATTGAAAGATACCTTGAGGTTAGAGGGGGGCGAAGTCCCTTAGTAATTGCCTTAGCCAAGAAAGGTGAAATTATTAGTTGTAGTGTAAGACTTCGTAAGTATAACACGAATATTTTCTCCTCTGATCGAATGTATAGGATTTTTAAAATTGCTCTGATAAAAAGAGTAGTTGAATCTTTAGAAGCGGCCGACTATATCTGACAGGCTTAAACATATCCATGTTTGTGATAGCTATAAATAATAAAACTAAAAAGTATAGTAATATGTAAATGGAAACTATATATTGTCTAATTAATATTAATTTTGAAGATTGTTTTAAAATACATACTTTTAAGAGGAATGCAGTCTTTTATTAAAACTCTAGAAGAAAATAAAAGTTTGCCTTTCAGCAATTTTTTAGGTATGCGACGGAAAGAACAACAAAAATCCAAAGGTGGGACATTAGTATAATCCCAACTCAAATTTAAATTACAACACAATTAATTATTAATTAAAATCCATCACCCAATTGTATTAATACAGAGCCGAAGATTCCACTAATCAGCAAGACTGGTAAGATTGGAAAATTGCACAAGCCTGCAATGATTTTATGTAAAATAACAAGAAATATCAATCATGCATAAAGCATTGAGTATGAAACACTTTCCAACTAAAATGCAAAATGCGATACTATCAGCGGTGATATTTTTAAAATTATTACAGAACTACGATAATTTATTTTACTTGAAAACTTTAAATTTCATCGAAAAAAAAAAAAACTTTATTCAAATGACGTCATCGAAATATAAATCGGCTAAATATAAACAATCATCGAAATATAAATAATCAAAGTTTGTTGATCATTTAAACTAAAAAATATTGTAATTGTGTTGGTGCAAAATATAGATGCACAAAAATTACGCAAAAATAAAGCGATTTTAGGACGGATGCAACGCAAAATATAAATTTAAAAGAACTTTAAAAATCACGATTTTGACACTGGGAAAAATGCCATAATTTATTTTGAAGTGAGTCACATGATCTCTTCATATTATATGAGTGTAATTTTTATTTTTATTAAAAAACTACCGAGCATAATTTGCTGAAAGTTTTTTCTATATTTTATGGAACAATTTGAATATTTCCTAAAATTTTCGAACCAATTTATGAATTTTAAATTTACTTAAAAAATGTTTGAAAAAATATGTCCCATAGGGTTCAATGTATTTCATTTCTTCAACCCAGGTTTAATCCAAAACTAATTGGGTGATATTATTCATTTACATTCCCATATGTCACCCGTCTCAACAACATACTAAAATTTCATTATGATAAAGTCATTTTTACGACAGTTATCGTGCAAACGGACAGACAGACAGAATGAACAAAGTCATAAACACTTTTCAACTATGTTGTAAAGTGTTAAAAACGGTTAATTTATATAGTTTACTAGCAGCATACCCGTTCTTTGTACGAAGTATATAATATAAAGAAACTTATAATTCGCAATCATGTGCAAATTCTATTAAAATATTAAATTTATTGCTCCTAAAGAGAAGTCTAAAAATATCTATTTTCACTATGCAAAATTATCTTCAGAGGCAGATCTGAAGAATAAAACATCCTGGTCCCTTTTGTAAGCAAATTTACAAAAAAAAAAAGGAATTGAATCAATATATGCAACCCCGTACTACTTATATTGTCGCAGATTAGAAAATATGCCAGCGTGTTAGTTGAAGCTTACCCGTATTGCAATATGAGTCTCAAAAATATTTGCCAAAATAAAAGAGATGACGTAATAAATTGAAAGTATCAAAAATCCCCGTAATCTTAATACCAGAAGGTCGTAATTGATTCCAATATATGCCAATATATACAAAATATATGCCAATATACCTGTACTACTTACATTCTCATAGATTAGAAGATATACCCGTGCATTTGTAGAAGATTACTCGTACAACGTACTATATATGAGTTTCAACAATTTTCGTCATACTAATACAATGGCATAATAATTTGAAAATATCAATAAACCCTGAATCAACAGTCCCCGAAAATATCAATAATAATGATGTTTAAACCTGAAGACCGTAATTGATATTTTCCAGTCAAAAATGCAATGTCAATGAAATTTATTTTATATACATATTTTTATTATTCAAATCGGAAAAGATTTAATAAAAGTCGTATGCCGCATAACACATTGGATCCGTTGCTAAGCGACATGATATCATTTGCTTCAAATAAATTGATGGAAATCATATCGTCTGAATAATGCGATCTCCATGGAAGGTTTGGCAACATTTTCGTCAATTTAGCGATAACTTAAAAAATCGCCAAATTTATCGCCAAGTGGGACTGTAGAACTGACAGTCCCATTTTGCGACAAATTGACGAAACATCATCACAATACTATCCCCTAACAAAACACAATTAATTTCATTTATTAAGCGCGATTTTATCAATTCCATGATATTTTTATGGTTGTACAAATATTTTTATCAATTTGGTGATATTAAAAATATTCGTTAAATGTGTTACTAAGTAGGATGGATGGACTGACAGATAAATGTTACAGAAACATCGTTTCAGTACTCTATTCTAAAAAACAAATTTAATTTCATTGATTTGGGTCATTTTTATCAATTTGGAGACATTTCCACTAATTTGAAAAAGTTTAAGAAAAGTTACCAAGTTATTTAGAGATATTCCGCTAAATTCGTAGCTCTGAATTTGCAGATCTGAAGAATAAAATATCCTGATCCCGTTTGTATATACTAAATGAAAACACTAAAATTGTATTAGAAGATACATACACCCGTTCTACTCTTTTTCTGCTTCAACAATCGGCTAAATGAATTTATTGGGTAAACACAATATATGAGTTTATTAGCTAAGCACAATGTATGAGCTTAAAACCTCCTTGCTAAAATAAATGAAAGTGATGTACGCAGTCCGCAATTTATATAATTAAAAGAACAATCAAACCGTTCATTTATAAAATATATATTTACATCCATTTATTTATTATTCAAATAGAAAAAATAATAATAAATATTAAAAACACATTTAACTTCATTCTGTTGCCGAGAAACATGATATAAGATAGATCCTTCCTCATAAAATGCGAAATTTAATCATTTTTATTTCTTTATACTATTCATCCTTGAGTAAAAGCTTGTGAAAGATGAACCATGGAGGTAGATTTTTCCATTTAAATTCATGTTTCAAACAATTTATGTTTTCCTATAGTGACTAATTACTTCAAAAATCCTGCACCAAACTCGGAAATAAAGTATTATTTCATTTTGACATTTGAAACAAACGGTTTTCATCCTTTCCGTTTGTATAAACCACGGAGTCGGAGAGTAGAACTCCTAGGAAAAAGTTCCGTTTTTCATTAATATCTCGACAACCCCTGGTCTTAGAAACTCGAAACTTAGACTAAATTTATGGGGAGCTATTTCAAGGCTATCCGCAAAATTTTATTAAATTCGGTTTAGCCGTTTTCCCGTGATGATGAGACAAACGAAAATTTCATTTTTTACTAATATCTCGAGAACCACTGATCGTAGAAACTCAAAACATAGACTAAATTTTAAGTGGGGCTATTTCTAGACTACCCACAAAATTTCATCAAATTCGATTTAGCCGTTCTCTCGTGATGGTGGGACAAACAGACAGACAGACAGACAGACATATTTTCAATTTTATTTGTATAGACTAGCAGCATACCCGTTCTTCGTACGGAGTATATAATATAAAGAAACTTGAAATTCATAATCATGCCCAAATTCTTATAGTATACTAAATGACATGTTTAATCAAAATATTCTGTTAAAATATTTAATATAATGCTCCTAAAAAGAAGTTTAAGAATCTCTGTTCTCGCTATATAAAATTATCTTCATGGACATATCTGAAGAATAAAACATCTTGGACCCCTTATGTAAGCAAATATAAAAAAAAATATGGAATTGAAACAATATATGCAAAATAAAAGCGTTAAAATTGTATGGGACCCGTACTAATTATATACGCGAATATTAGAAAATATAACCTGTATTAGTAGATTACATGTATAAATTGAAAATAACAATAAACCCGTAATCTTTAAATCTGAAGACAGTCATTTATTCCAATATATGTCAAAATTAAAGTGCTAAAATTATATGGGAAGATATACACGTACTACTTATAATGTCCGATTATTAGTAGAAGATTACCCGTTTTGCAATAGGAGTCACAAATGTTTTTTGGTAAAATACAACAGACGACGTAATAAATTGAATATATAATTAATCCCCTTAATCTTCATACCAGAAGACTGTACTTGATTCCAATATATATGCCAATATATGTCAAAATGTATGCCAATATACCTGTACTACTTATATTCTCGTAGGTTAGAAGATATACCCGTGCATTCCTAGAAGATTACTCGTACAACGTACAATATGCGTGTGTCAGCAATTTTTGCCGCAATAAAACAATGGCGTAATAACTTAAAAATATCAATAATCCCTGAATCAATAATTCCGGAAAATATCAATAATAATAATGTTTAAACCTGAAGAGTATAATTGATATTATCCAGTCCAAAATGAAATGGCAATGAAATTTATTTTATATACATATCTTCATTATTCAAATCGGAAAGGATTTAATAAAAATCGTCTGCCGCATAAACACATTGGATTTAAATCCGTTGCTAAGCGACATGATATCATTTGCTTCAAATAAATTGGTAGAAAAAATATCGTCTAAATAGTTATATTTCTATGGAACATTTGGCGACAGTTTCGTCAAATTAGCGACATTTTAAAAAAATCGCCAAATTTATCGCCAAGTGGGACTGTAGAACTGACAGTTCCACTTTGCGACAAATTGACGAAATATCATCACAATTCTATCCCCTAACAAAAACAATTAATATCATTTATGTAGCGCAATTTTATCAATTTCAAGATATTTTTATAGATTTGAAAACATTTTTATCAATTTGGTGGCATTTTAAAAATTCGCTAAATGTATTACTAAGTAGGATGGTTGGTCTGACAGATAAATGCTAACCAAACATCATTTCAGTACTCTCTTCTAACAAAACAAAAAAAAATTTCATTGATATGTAGAAGACCCAAGCCACACGACCAACCCGAAGGTTTATGGCAGCTGTTTGTGTGTCGTTTATATCAATTTGGCGACATTTCCGCCAATTTGGCAAAGTTTAAGAAAAGTTGTCAAATTAGCGATATCCCTCCAAATTCGTAGCTTTGAATTTGCAGATCTGAATGAAACATTCTTATCCCGTTTCAATATACTAAATGAAAACACTACAATTGTATTAGAAGATATAAACGCTCTACTCTTTTTTTGTTTCAACAATCGGCTATATGAATTTATTGGCTAAACACAATATATGAGTTTAGTAGCTAAATACGATATAAGCTTGAAAACTCTTTGCCAAAATAAATGAAATTGATCGCAGTCAGCAATTAATATAATTAAAAGAAAAATCAAACCGTCCATTCATAAGATATACTTTTATATCCATTTATCCATTTATTTATTATTTAAATCGAAAAAAAATAATAAAAACATTAACAAACACATTTAATTTAATTGCGATGCCGAGCAACATGATATATCCTCCTAAAATGTTAAAATTTATTAACCACTAACAGCACACCCGTTATTCGTACGGAGTGTATAATTTAAAGAAACTTAAAGTTCGCAATCATGTGCAAATTCTGTTAAAATATTAAATTTATTGCTCCTAAAGAGAAGTTTAAGAATATATGTTCTCACTATGCAAAATTATCTTCACGATCAGATCTGAAGAATAAAACATCCTGGCCCCTTTTGTAAGCAAATTTACAGAAGAAAAAATAGGAATTGAATGAATATATGCACCCCCGTACTAATTATATTGTCGCAGATCAGAAAATATGCCAATGTGTTAGTAGAAGATTACCCGTATTACAATATGCGTCTCAAAAATATTTGCCAAAATAAAAGAGATGACGTAATAAATTGAAAACATCAATAATATCCGTACTCTTTATACCAGAAGGTCGTAATTGATTCCAATATATGCCAATATATATCAAAACATATGTCAATATACCTGTACTACTTATATTCTCGTAGATTAAAAGATATTATTGGCGTGTATTTGTAGAAGATTCGTACAACATACAATATATGAGTTTAAACAATTTTTGTCATAATAAAATAATTGCATAATAACTTGAAAATATCAATAATCCTTGAATCAATAATCCCCGAAAATATAAATAATAATAATTTTTAAACCTGAAGACCGTAATTGATATTATCCAGTCAAAAATGCTATAAGAAAAATCAAATCGTTCTTTTCTAAAATATATTTTTATATCCATTTATTTATTATTCAAATCGAAAAAATAATTATTAAAATTAACAGACAGATTTAATTTAATTGCGTTTCTGAGTAACATGATATAAGATAGAATCTTATATCATGTTAAATATGTCATGTCTTATAACATAAACTGCGAAATTAAATAACGATTTTGATTTCTCTATACTTCTCATTGTTCCGTAAAAGCTTGTTTTAAATAAACCATGAACCATGGAGATAGATTTCCCCTTTAAATCACGTTTCAAACAATTCATGTTTTCAGAAAGTGACTAATTAACGCAAAAAATCTCCCATCAAACTCAGAGATTAAATTTTAATTCACTTTCAAACGATTTTCAAGCTTTTCGTTTGGATAAACCACGGAGTTAGGGAGTAGAACTCCTAGGAAAAAGTTCCGTTTTTCATTAATATCTCGACAACCCCAGGTCTTAGAAACTCGAAACTTGGACAAAATTTATGGGGGGATATTTCAAGGCTATTCACCAAATTTCATTAAATTCGGTTCAGCCGTTTTTCCGTGATGATGAGACAAACGAAAATTTCGTTTTTTACTAATATCTCGAGAACCACTGACCGTAGAAACTCAAAACACGGATATAATTTTAAGTGGGGCTATTTCTGGGCTACCCACAAAATTTCATCAAATTCGGTTCAGCCGTTCTCCCGTGATGGTGTGACAAACAGACAGACAGACAGACAGACAGACAGACAGACAGACAGACAGACAGACAGACAGATTTTCATTTTTATTTATATAGATTAAGCTACATTCTAAAATTACATCTATTTTTGCAGATAACGTACAGTATTGTACAATTTGAGTATTTATGAATTTCTGAAATTTGACACTCAAATTCTTTAAGCACAAAACCTCTTCTAACTGTCCCTGTAATGCTTTTGGTGACGCTGATCACTATGTTTTTTCCTGTCCCTTTTCTAAAAAATACCACCTCGTCAAACCTTCCCCTGCCCACTCTGCAGCTTGGTTTTCCGGTGTCCGCAGAAATAAAGTATTAATAAACAAACTGAAGGACTGTATTCAAACTGCGAGAGAGATTTCAAATTCTGTTAGGTGACACTTCTGTGAGTATTCTCTGCTCTTAATTTTTGGTGATCTATGAATTTCTTAATCCTGTTTTTGCTCCTGGGTTCTCCCCCTTTGGTGTGAGACTCCTTGAATTTCTTGTGCATTACTTGAATTTTATGTATGTCTGTTTGTCGGATGTTAGTTGTGTGTGATGACCATTGTATTGTGTAAGGATTGTTTGTTGTGTAAAGTTTTACACACAGATTAATACGCTTCCCGACCGTCCAAACAGTTACCTTACACCTTTCTGGTAGGTCGGACGGTCTGGGTTTCAACAACAACAACACAATATATCAGGTTACCTTACACCTTTCTGGTAGGTCGGACGGTCTGGGTTTCAACAACAACACAATATATCAGAGCATTTTCTCTCATTAACGTTGAAATTAATCAAGATCAATTTTGAAACTTGAGACCTAGGAAAAATGGTATTTGTTTCGCTGGCTAGTATTATCAGGTAGTCATTCAAATATTAATGAAATACCACTGCCTATGACAGAGTGTAATACGAATAGATCCGAAAATCCTTACATATGGGTCCAGGATTTCATATTTGTATCTCATATCAATTATTGAGCTTCCTTGTGTAGGTCTACTTTTGTATAGGTCTGATGACTGTACATCAGTATCCCTACCCAAACAAAAACGTCGCTACTACCGCCACTAATCTTTGTGTTTCTGTCCGTGCCTGGTATAAGAGACAAGAAAACTGACGTGCCTTTTAAACTCATCCTTAATTTGTATATTCAGAGCTACTCCATCCTCAGAATACTACAAAGTACTTACGCATTCGTCTTCTGCGTTGCTAAATTTTCATGTACATAAAATTTTGTCACATCGCCTTGCTTACAGTGAGAGTTTCGTTTCTTTTTAATGAATATTCTTTAAATTTGAGCACCAGTGTAATTAGTAAAACAGTTGAATTAGATTTGAAACAATTAGATGTGCATAGAAGTTTGAGATCTTGCAGGATCATTAACATTCTCTTCTAAAAGGCACTGTGGATAAATGCATTATATCCTGGAAGAGGAGGTGATCAAGATACTGGAAAGACTATTTTAAGAAGTGGTGAGATTAACAAATGCAGTTCGTTTCGTGAGTTGAATAATTACAGATAACTTCATAGATTTGCCGTATTTTAATTAAACAACCTTTGTAGGTAGTTTTCGTAAGTTTTATTAATAAGCTTCAGACTGTTTTAATGTGTGAAAGCGTGACGCAAAACTTACTTGTAAATATCAACACGTCAAGGAGATAGTTCATTTGTAAAGTATAATTTCATAATTCAGGCCGAACAAATACGTATAGAATAATCAATGTAAGTTGTAGTACAATCCTCCGGTTCGACTTCCCTGATGTTGAGCGCCAAGACTCCACAATGGCCTTCCTACTGTTAATTAAATATGGCAAGAGACATGAATTCATGAATTAATTACCATCTTGAAGTTATATAAAATCTTTAATTTTTGTGTTAAGATATATATAAACATTACAACTTCCATAAGACAAATATTAATAACTAAATCATTTGTTCAAAATATTTTTCAATGTTAAACTTGATTCAAATAAATACAGTGCATAACATATTTTGCATTCTTAAAATTACTTCCAGACATTTGACTCAGAACATTAAATTCTGTTATGAATAGACCAAATAGTTCTCAGAACAAACTTATAAAATTTCACTGTTTAAATTATTTCCTGACAATATAAATTTACTTCATTAAAATTAGCAATAACATTTCATAACCGTCGAGAATTTTTACATTTGGCATTTTTTTGGCTGATTTCAATTCTTCAACATGTTATAAAATATGTGAAAAAATACTGATACCACAAATGTCCATCTCATATAAATATCTAAAATAAAGAAAACATTTTATAAAATACAAAACAATGTCATTATTACAGAATAATAAGTGGTACAAATCAATTATACTTTGGACTGATATTTCTCATTATTTTCTGCACAATTTTTATATTTATTTTCCATACAGAGTATATGTAAAAGGAAAGTATCAGGATAGAGTAAAAAATCTAATTTTCGGATTTTGACAAACTCGCATGTTTCTAGGCTCTCTGGGTACTAATAATCTATTTTTAATTATGTATGTGTGAGGGTTTGTATGAATGTATTCTCGAGTTATTTCATGTTTGTTCTAAAAGGGGAAAAATCATGAAAAAGCTTTAATGTTCTGACTACTTTTAACCCCTATCAGACGCATATTAAATCAACTGATCAGAAAAATTTGCCTTTCAGATTACATTATTTTTTAAATTGCATATTTTTTAAAAATAAAAATTGTAAGTGTGATATTTTAAAGTTTCTTTTAATGTACAACGTGTTTCAGCGAATCTAAAGTAAAAAGCTGTTTTATATGGCAACGAAAGTAAGTGTATTATGAAAAGTACGTGGAGTTTAAAAGGATTAAATACGTGAATGATGTGCAAGTACTCTGAATGATGTCCAAATCCAATGATGTGCATCCCGGAAGGAAATGACACCATTATTTAAGGCGTTGTCTCCAGTAGTTCTTGGGGTATTTAAAATTGGATTTTTTCGCAGGAACCATTATACTTGTATTATTCCAAAGAATGAAGCCATTTGGACAAAATAATTTTGTTTAATTATTTTATTGCACTCCATTAATGATCAGAGATATCAGGATATAAGACAGTTCTAATTTGTTATATTTTTTCAAAAATATTGAATTTCCCTTATTTGTAGAGAAATTTATAAGTTGGGCACATCAGTTGTCTTACCTTTCTGGTAGGTTGGACCGTCTGGGTCTCAACAACAACGACATCAGTTGTCTTAATTTCATTTCAATAATATACTTTTAACTTACACTAATGTATAAAAATTGCAGCGTTGAAAGAGTTTCCATGTGTACGCTTACACATCTAACCTTGAAAACTAGTTATAATCAGACCTAGTTACATTCATATGCCATAACATCTTTAAATTAAATCAATTTGAATAATATCTAAATATGCATGTAAAATGAATTAAATTACACATTGAAGTATCTCATCGTATCTAAATATCTAAGTTCACATCACAAATCTACAAATTTATTTCATTTCATATCAAATTAAAATAAATATGCGTGCACAAAATAGTAGGAAGAAGTAAATTAGGAACTCATTTTTTAACTGGTATAAGAAACAATTTAAAAATAGAAACACTTTTAAAATAACATTTGAAATAGAATCAAAACTGAACAGTATAAATATATTTTGATCTGTTGAAAATAAATAAGTTTGAAAAAAATGAATTTCATTTTAGAATTTGCATTTGAAAATTCATAACTTATTTTTTTCACGTTTCTTTAAGATGCAAATCATGCTTTCTTCAATACTTGTTACTTGTATTAAGAATACAATGTTTCTTCAGTTTCATCGTACGTATTTCATTCCAAATTCAATCACTAATATAGAGATATTTTGGAAAAAACTATTGTTATTTTCTGTTTTAAAAAGTGAATATCTTTTATTGTTTATTTATTTACTCTTTTGAAGGCATTTCTATGAATTTTATTTTCTGATTTTCTATTATTTTCACTTGAGAACATATTCTTACCTATGTTTTATCTTACATGGAATATAGAAGACATACACAATATTAAAACGAGTGCGACTATGTGTATTTAACCAACGATTTTTTATACTAATTTGCGCTACTAAAAATTGTGTTTAAGGTATGATACAAGCACTAACTCTGGAGAAGACAGTTAATTATTTTTAAAAAATTAATAAATTTGGAATTATTTGCAAAAAACTACCGAAAACTGCGCAAAAAGATCTCTCTTAAAGAATTCTTCAATTTAACCGGCGAGAAAGGGTCGCTAAAAGTCAGTTTTATTAACACTTTCCAACACAGTTGAAAAGTGTTTATGACTTTGTTCATTCTGTCTGTCTGTCCGTTCGCACGATAACTGCCGTAAAATTGACTTTATCAAAATGAAATTTTAGTATGTTGTTGAGACGGTCTGTGGGACATATTGGAATGTAAATGAATAATATCACCCAATTAGTTTTGGATTGAACCCAGGTTGAAAACGTGAAATACATTGAACCCCATGGGACCTAATTTTTCAAGCATTTTTTAAGCGCATTTAAAATTCACAAATTGATTTTCACTTATGGAGAAAGTAAATGCCAAAAGATGTAGAATGAGTTGTATAAAAATTGCTGCATTTCTTTAACGCAAAATTATGTAGCTCATGAAGTCTGCAATATAGCAGATATGAATGAAACATTCATTGATTTTGCACAGAGAAGCACGATTTTTTTGATGAAGTTTTAAGCATAGAGTTTAATTACTTGTACCTCCATGGTCTTAAGTCTTTAAATAAAATAAATTTATATAGTATTGTGATGAATGACATGAATGGAAACAGTTTATGAATGAAATGCTGCTTTTATAGAAAGAGCCAGGCGTGTTATATTCCGATGACGTCATTTGAATAAATTTCGTTTGTTTTCGATGTAGTTTTCAAATATAATAAATTATTGTAGTATTATGATAATTTTAAAAATATTACCGAGGAATGTATCGCATTTTAGAGATGTTTAAACCAGGCAATTTACATTTCAATGCCGTCATTTAAATGAAGTTCATTTTTTTCGATGAAGTTTCAAGTTTTCAAATATAATAAATTAATGTAGTATTGTGATAATTTTAAAAATATTACCGAGGAATGTATCGCATTTTAGAGATGTTTAAATAAAATTGCATTGAAGTTGGAAAGTGTTTGATAATCAATGCTTTATGCATGATTGATCTTTCTTGTTTAATGATTTGATTCATTCTGTGCCAAAATGCGAGTGGTGAAAAAGTAGCTATTAGTGTGCGCTACGCTTGTTATTATCATATACATGTTATACGTTATTGCCTATTTGCTCAGCCTCGTTCCTTGGTAATACGAAAAAAAAAATTCTAAATTGTTTCAGGTATCAAATTAATATTGTTAATATTGTTCAAAATTTAGCAATTTAAAAGCCTCACACCATATATCACCATGGAACATGCAAAAATATAAACTTAAATAATCGCTATATTCTAGATGAAACTAAAGCAATTTTTTTATTTTATGAAAATTGGAAATAAAATAACTGAAATTGCACTAGGTATACTAAGAGTAGCTCCAAAGCAAAAACCGCGGATATATTCGCCACTCAAATTTCATATACAGTGTGGAATTATACTAATTCTAACTAAAATATTAATATTAAAATTAAAAAAAGACAAATAAATAATTGTTATGGGTATCATACGATATATTTAGCTCAAAATTACCTTAAATATATCTGATTTCTATTCGTAGCAAATTATTTATGTGGTAAGTAATAATTTGACGTTAAATTTTCACTCAAGCAGCATTTCTGTCTTCATTAACAGAGAATAGAAGTATTATAATTACGCCCTCATTACGTAATTCAGTTACGCCTTGCTGATTATAGTGTTTGTGCAATTCCTGATCTTGAATTTCGATTCCTTTCCATTCGTTAGTTACGGTTGACGAGTTCGAAATTGAATTGGTTTAATTTGCTTAGAGAAAGTGCAATAAATTTATCATAGATAAAATTGTACTGTGAAGTTTATTCTCCTATCTGCAAAATGTATTCTCTTATAAGAACGAACAATTCAGATTTTACTCTGTAATACTTCCTTAATAACTGTGTAAAAGGTGATTTAAGTATCAACCTGTTTCGAATGCAAAAACAGTCTAATTTTTTAAAACTAATATGTTTCATATGTGTGTAGGTGTTATTCTTCAGGATAGTGTTTTAATATCAGAAAAATGCATACTTCGTTAGTCAAAAACATGATAAGGTTGGATAAGGTATCTGATATTGATACATAATTCAAACTTCTATGCTGTTGATAAAAGAAGTATTTATTTTTGATATCTTATTTATTATTTTTATGTTGTAGACTAACAAAATATTATTTTACATACTTTATTTTATCTTTTATCTTTTGTGGATTAACGAAGTATTTATTTTAAATATCTTATTTTATATGTTGTGGACTAAGAAGTATTTAGTTAGATACTTTATTTAATATTTTTATGCTGTCGACTAACGAAGTATTTATTTTAGATACATGATTTAATATTTTTATGTTGAGGACTAACGAAGTATTTATTTTAGATACCTTTTTTAACCCTTTTATGCTGTGGAGTAGCGAAGTATTTACTTTTAGATACTTTATTTAATTTTTATGCTGTGGGTTTAAGAAGTATTCTTTTTTAAATACCTTATTCAACCTCTTTTATACTGTTGATTAACGAACTACTTATTTTTCAGATTCTTCTCTCAGCAATCAGAGTGACAAATTATTTATATTTTTTATGAAGTTAGCTTGCTTATTTAGCTTACTAAACAGGTTGTATTCTTTAATTTGTTATGTACTATATGATCAAGAGTCATCTGACACGAGAATTATAAAAAATAACTGTACTTTATTTCATAAATTATTATATGGTCGGTTTGTCTTTGACCGTAATAGATTCTTCCAACTTTTGAGACTTTTAGAATTTTTGTAAGTGGTTTCAAGGATATATTTCCATTCAACTTGCCACATGTTTAAAAAAAAAGACGATTTTCCAATTTTTTACTTCAACACCCTTATTTCAAAGGCATTCTATTTGGTTCAAAACGGAACTTTGTTAAGATCAATCCAAACAAAAAATTCGAGTTTCCTTAAATCATTTAGCAACAGCGCCTGCTTTGTGACTAGATGTATTGTATCATTGATACCAGTAAGGTCCATTTTTGTAATATTACCATAGTACTAGGCTCGCATATTTGTCTAAAATATCTAGGTAAGTTTCTGTATTAAGTTTTGGACACCAACTCTCAATGAACCTAGCTCATACTATAAGAAATATATATATACTGTAGTACAGTGCAATGTTATAGATATTTTTCGCGCCCCAAAATGACCACAGGACTGGTGTAAACTGTACTGTCATTCATCGGTACATAGGAATTAAAATAACCAATTAACGCGAATCAGTCAAATGCATTGTATTAATTGGTGTCACAGACATGCTGCCATCTTGAAAATATATATTTAAGAATTAAAAAAAAATAATAACTTGCAAACGAACACTGATAAAATTTCATCCATTACTGTATATAAGATAATGTATAGGGAAAGTATTGGAATCGTGTCGCTATAGAACACTAATCCACTATTTGCAGCATGACCTCTGTGTTGTGTCCTGTGTCTATGAAATGTATGTTTCCACTCTAACTCAAAAACTACTTGGTGGAATCTTGCAAAATTTTATAGATAACTTTATCTCTGTTGCTGATTAGATTTTGATAAGGAACAACGAAAAAAAAAATAGAACCTTACCTTTATTTGCGAAATAGCTCGCAGAAACCGTCAAAACCTTAATGGGAGGACTGAATATACTTAAATGCATTAATTAAATGATTGTTTAACTTACAATTTTAACGACAAAACGAATAATACCAACTCCATTACTCTAGGGATGAACTGTTTGTCAGATATTTTCGTTTTTTGGAATTTCGAAGAGATGGCGATGAAAGATGCGTTAAATTGTGAAATGAAAAATAATATGTATTAAAACGGTAATTTGGATATAAATTCAAATGCGTATTTGTTTTATTTTGTACAATAAAACTTACTTTAAGGGATTATGACAGAAATAATGAGAAAATGTTTAGTCTAGTACAAGATATGCTGCCCACATCAGATTTTTACTTTCCCTACAATAAATGGTACAACAGGGAAAGTACTGGAATCGTGTCAAAATAGGATCTCGAATTTTTAAGAGATCTACATTCTTAAAATATTCTAAAACATGGAAAAACCAATTTTAGCGTGACGTCTGTGTGTGCGTCTGTCTGTGTGTCCATGTGTCTGTACAATGTAAGCATCTACTCTAGTTCAACTATTTAATGAAATTTTACAACTTATGGTAAATAAGTCACTTGTGGCTTACCTTAGTGCTGATTAAATTTTGTTACGATTCGGAAAAATAGAGTCTGATTTTTTTTTATAATTGTCCTGCAAAAATCGTCAAAATCAAAAACATGATACTAAATATGCTGAAATGTATTAATTGCATGTTTGTTTTATGCGTAATTTTTAACGACAAAATGGATAAGACCAACCTCATTACTCCAGGATAGACCATTCTAGAGATATTAAGGTTTTTGAAATTTTGAGGAACTGACGATGTTTTGTACTGTAGTTTAAATTTATTCGATGATATTTCGTAAAATTTGGTGAGTCACTTGTAGAATAACCTGGTGCTGGTTAGATTTTGGTACAAATCTAAAATCTAGAGCTAGATTTTTTTGCTAAATGATTCATTAAATCCGTAAAAATTTGAAATAAAAGGCTAAGTATGTCTAAAAGTATTCATTAAATGCTTGTGTTATACCTAATTTTAAAGACAATAAGATCTACTCTATTACTTTTATGGCAAACCGTTTTCGAGATATTTAAATGCTTTTGGAATTTTAAGGCGATAGCGACATTTTAAAATGCATTAAGCTGCCTAATGATAAAATAAGATGGATTAAAACTGCAAACTGGATATAATATCAAGTGAGTATCCATACCAATGCGAGCAATTAAACTATATGTATCATACTTAATGTATCATTGAGTCCGTAGAGCAAGTCCTGTTGCTGCCCGCAAGTTCACAGTATCGACACGTTTAAGAATTTTTCTCTTACTGGTTAAACGATGGAGAAGTTGGACAGTTGGCATTTTGGTTAGCCTGCTTTGGGACCGGTCATTTCTCAAAGAAACCAATTAAACGGATCTCCATTAAAAAAACAAATAAAGAGTGGTCCCAATCAGCATTGTCTTAGAATATTTTCTACAATTTAACAATTTTCTCGTTTTAGCGATCGAAATTATCTTCTTATTAACTTCTTCTTCTTAATTACCTTCTTTAAGTTCTTATTGAATCGTGAAATGAACGTCCGATAGACATAAAAACAAATTCTCAGGGTTTTCTTTTGTCATACTATTATTTTTAGTTTTCTAAAATAATATTAATGAAATAGCTAAAGTAGCACCAAAAGTTTGGGAGCATATATTTCGTTAGGTCTTCGAGAACGTACGATACTGGCTTTGGAAAAGTGGAAGCTTCATAAAAGCCAGGTCATCGGTTCGAGCCCAGTCTGATTCCAAGCTTCTACGGCCTATTTGTTCTGTCTTCTGTTGCTGAAACGTTTAAATAAGTATTATTTTAATAATCTACACAATTTTCTTTATGAAGTTCATTCAAATATAAACCACATTTAAAAATTATCTAATTTGAATGGAATATTTTCAAATTTACAATGTTAACATATAAATGCATTTTTCGAGAGTTATTTATTTGAAAATATCTTAATGCAGATAAATTGTACGTTTTCTGCTGTTTTTTTCCCTTAATTGGAAACGTGCTTGTGAAAATAGTAAATACATGCAAAATTGAACAAATATTTTGTAGCATATTTCTTTTTATAGTAGATACCAAACATAAGTTTAAATGTTTAATTATTGCATTTTAATTGTTTAGTTAAATGCTTAATTATTATAAGTTATTTTGAATTAAAGCAAAATAAGTTTACATGTAAATATAAATGTATTTTAAAATATTTGTTTAAATGTAGATAAAATTACTTTTAAATTTAAATTTATTTTTTAATAAGATTTTTAATAAGAATTGATTTTAAAATTAGATGAAAAGAACAAAATATAATTCCATTTTTCATGGTTGCATTTGAAAGCCTTTAAAATTTGTTTTGAAATGGAAATGAGCTTAAATTTAATTAAATTATGATAGTAAAATAACAATCTCTTGTATTTAAATGCTTAATCATTTAAATTTTTTTCGTTACAGTCAACATCAGTTATTTGTTTTTCAAACTAATTTTGTATCTTTATTGAAGTGAATGGTTTTTCTACATGTTCAAAATTCAAACGATTTGCAAACAACTGAAAAAAAAGAAAGAATCTGTCAGAATACGTTGTTAAAATCAAGTCAAACATTGTACAGACGTATAAAATATTCGCATACTGTAAAATGTAATGCATTGCAGATTACATTATACAATTAAGAAATTGAGAAATTTAAATTGGACGAAACTATATTTCGCTATATTTCTTTTTGTTTTACTAATTACTCTTTTTTAATTAAATACGTATTTTATTCTTTTATTGTTCATAGGTTCAACGATAGGCCATTTAAAACTGTGGCAAAAGTAATGAAAGTTTATAATACTAAGCTAACTAAAATCAACAAAATCTGTATCTACGTGCTTCTACCATCTATACATGTTTTGTATGTTCTATTATTACAATATATATATATATATATATATATATATATATATATATATATATATATACATATATATAGCTTAGACTCACTGGACGGGTCGGGGAGTATTACCGTGAACGTTCGTACTGCCTCCCTGGTAGAATTTCGACTTGTTCATTCCGGTGCTTCTAGATTAAGCTGTTGAAGTTGATCGTGTATACACGTGGTGGAAGAAGAAGGGTTCATGCCGTATGGTAATACAAATTTTCTTAATGTATCCTAATTTCATTTTTTGTTGCCTGTAGTCTGAGTTTAAGCATTTATAGTAATGTATGTACTATTGCTTAATCTGAAACCGGCATTTGTTTGGGTTAATAAGAATTAAATACTCAGACCTGAAGATGAATTTTATTCTGATTAATCATCGAATTTGGGACGGTGTGGTTCTTTTCTCTTATCGGCGTTATGGCCGTGAATTTGCTTCTATGGTGATGTTAAAATCACTTGAATTGTTTTTTATTTTTATTTTTTATTTTTACATAATTCTTATTACATATTTCAAATATATATATATATATATATATATATATATATATATATATATAATAAAGATAAAAATAAATAAAAATAGTAAGACCAATTTAAAACATGATCAGTGTTATACACTGGTTCAAAAACAATACGGAGGAAAATTAAGTAAAGATGATATGAAAGGAAATATTTAACAAAAGGAAACCAAAGCTACCAAATAAGGCAAAATGATCTTAATTTTAAATTATCAATAATACACATGAATTTATCAACATTCAAGAGCGATACATGAAATTCAAGTTCAAACATCAAAGGATTATCAAAATTTGGAGGCTCAAAATATTAAAATCACAAAAAATAAAAATAAAAGAAAAGATGCAGTGCGAAAAAATTAATTTGGACAGAACCTTTGTAGATCCAGCTTTTCAAGGGTCATTGCATCCACAGAGGTTTCAAATGTGTTTTGCTCAACGATACAGCCACATGGCCGAAACATCTTATATATATATATATATATATATATATATATATATATATATATATATATATATATATATATATATATATATATATATATATATATATATATATATATATATATATATACATATATATATATATATATATATATATATATATATATATATATATATATATATATATATATATATATATATGTATATATATATATATATATGTATATATATATTTATATCCCCAACAAAAACGTGTAGCCGTTAAATGTTTTTCGCGGTGAAATTCGTTATCTTTTAATCAGTTGGGGTAAATTATAAAACGCATAGATACTGTAAATATACATGCTGTCCGCATCAGATTATTTCTCAAAATCATGATGCTATTTGTGATATAAGCAAGGTTAAAGGATATGGAATACGAATCTATTTAAAATGCGAATAAATATAGCGTCGAATGTACTTCTTTTAAGTTTAAAATTTAAACCCTTTATTTATTTTATGTATTTTTCTCCTTTTCATATGGTATTAAGTGCATTTCATAAATACATAACTATCATGTGCAATTGTATCAACTCCGATTACATTAATTATGAGTTACTACTTCTTCGATTATTTTGCCTCTTACTTTCATTTACCTCTTATCTTTATTTGCTAAGCACTTTTATAAGTTATCAAGTTGTTACTCCCCCAATGAACCGTAGTTCAATGAATTTCGTTTTATGTGCTTTCCGCGAGAAATGTTTTTCATCTTAACATTGACACTCTTAGCCCCAGTAGCATCCAGTAAGTAAAAGTCAATATTACAAAAACTAAATTCGAACGATGTATCTTTGATAGCACAGTATTTATTGAACTGAATATTAGTGATAAGGAACAATTATTTATAATTTCATCACTGTATTAGTATGGCAAATCCACTATACTAATATGGGCAGCATATTTATGTGGGCAGCATATAACTTTCTTTACTGACACATTAATTTGAGTTTAATCGCATAGAATAACACATGAAAGGAATACTTATTTAAAATTATTATTAATATTTCTATTTTCATTTGGCAATTTTACATATTTTAAAAATGCGCCGTCTTTAAAATAACAAGAAAGATCAATCATGCATAAGCATTGATTATGAAACACTTTCCAACTGAAATGCAATTTCATTTAAAAATTTCTAAAATGTGATACATTTAGTGGTGATGTCTTTTACATTATCACGGTACTACAGTAATTTATTATACTTAAATATTTAAAATTGTATCGAAATATAAATCATCTGATTCTCTATGCAAAATCAATGAATATTTCATTCATATAACTTGTATTTCAGACTACAGAGCTAAATAATTTTGTGTGAAAAAAAATTCAGCAATTCTTATGTAACTCACCTTACAGTCGCTTGAGATATTTGCATTCTGCATAAGTTAAAATTAGGCTTCGTTGCAGAAATAATAAAAGTTTTGGGATCATTTAAAATCACAACTATTGCAATTGCATAGGCACGGAATTTAGATACACAGGTAATACACAGATAATATATGTGTGTGTGTGTATGTATTCAAAGTATTGGAATCTAGAACACGAAAAAACTATTTTTAGGAAGATGACTGTGTGGGTAAGGGTGTATCTGTGTATGTTTCTGTGAGGATATTACATCCATTCACATTGAAAAACTAGTGGACCGGATTTCATAAAATTTAGTTGGTATGTTTCTTGTGGGAAATCCTGATGTTCATTAGATTAAAGTACGATTCGTAATAAAAGAATCTGCCTCCTTTGCGAAATGGCCGGCAGAAATTGCTTTTATCCACTCTAGCTAAAAACTAATGGAACAAATTTAACAAAATCTGGTGTATAATATTTCAATAAACTACAAGTGATCTATATACAAAATTTAGCAAAATTTGGTATATAAATCATTTGTAGGTTATCCTAGTTCGATTCGGGAAAAAGGAACGGGCTATTTTTGCGAAATGGTCCGCAAAAATAATATAAAAATAAATATAAAAATAAAAGACAAAATAATAAATCAAATGTAAAAATAAAAGACTACGTGGGCTCAATTATATCAATTGAATTCCTATTTTATACGTAATTTTTGACAAGAAGAAGAATAAGACTAACCCCATTACTCTAGGACTAGCCGTTCTTGAGATATTCTAGTTTTTTCGCGTTTTCGCTACGCCACCTTTGACATTAAGTCCAGCTATCAAATGAGAACCAAATTTAAGTTTAACGTGCAAATTCAATGTCATTTAAAATACTTATGACTGTTATTTTGTGCAGATAAACTCAAATTATTATTGAAGAAATAAACAGAACGTGAATATGTGTCTGCAGGGAAGGACATGTGCTGCCCACATCAGAATTTTTAACAATATTACAACATAGATTTATAGAAGTGAACGGGGATTATTTGCAGACCATTTTGAAGAAAATGTATGATCTATATTTAAAGATCCACCAAATTTTTGTAGAATAAAATGTTCAACAAATTTAAGCTGTGTACCAACTTTTAACGCTCTAGGACGTAGGAAAGTGCATTAAAAATGCCATCAAATAAGTATATCATGAAAAGTTATATAAAATTAAAAAAAAATTTGAAAAATTGTGATCTACCAAATTTATTTTTAAATGTGAAGCCCCTGTCATATACAAATTGATTAAACTCTTGGAAAGATATTTATTATATAATATATCTCTTTTTTCTTTCTGGAGGATATCCCAAAAGTCAGAATTTAATTGACTATTTTTTTTCGCTATATTAAATAATTTTTAATTAAAAAACTACTTAATATATTTTACTGAAATTTTTTTTATATATTTTATGGGATAATATGAATATTTTCTAAAAATTTCGAAGCAATTTGTGAATTTTAAATTTGCTTAAAAAATGTTTGAAAAATCAGGTCCCATAGGGTTGAATGTATTTCATTTTTTCAACCCGGGTTCAATAAAAAACTAATTGGGTGATATCATTTATTTATATTCCCATAGGTCCCACGGACCGTCTGAAAAACATACTAAAATTTCATTTTGATAAAGTCATTTTTACGGCATTTATCGTGCTAACGGACAGACAGACAGACCGACAGACAGAATGAACAAAGTCATAAACACTTTTCAACTATGTTGTAAAGTGTTAATAAAAGACTACGTGTGCCCAATTATATTAATTAAATTCCTATTTTATACCTGATTTTTGACAACAAAATGAATAAGACTAACCCCATTACTCTAGGACTAGCCGTTCTTGAGATATTCTAGTTTTTTCGCGTTTTCGCTACGCCACCTTTGGCAATAAGTCCAGGTATCAAATGAGAACCAAATTTAAGTTTAACGTGCAAATTCAATGTCATTTAAAATACTTATGGCTGTTATTTTGTGCAGATAAACTCAAATTATTATTGAAGAAATAAAGAGAAAGTGAATATGAGTCTGCAGGGAAAGACATGTGCTGCCCACATCAGAATTTTTAACAATATTACAACAATGATTTATAGAAGTGAACGGGGATTATTTGCAGGCCATTTCGAAAAAAATGTGTGATCTATATTTAAAGATCCACCAAATTTTTGTAAAATAAAATGTTAAACAAATTTAAGCTGTGCACCAAATGTTAACTCTCTAGGACGTAGGAAAGTGCATTAAAAACGCCATCAAATAAGTATATCATGAAGAGTTACATAAAATTAAAAGAAAATTTGAAAACTTGTTATCTACCAAATTTATTTTTAAATGTGTAGCGTCTCTCATATACAAAATGGTTAAACTCTTGGAAAGATATTTATTATATAATATATCTCTCTTTTCTTTCTGGAGGATATACCAAAAGTAAGAATTTAATTGAATTTGTTTTTTCCCCATATTAAATAATTTTTAATTAAAAAACTACTTAATATATTTTACTGAAATTTTTTTATATATTTTATGGGATAATGTGAATATTTCCTAAAAATTTCGAAGCAATTTGTGAATTTTAAATTTGCTTAAAAAATGTTTGAAAAATTAGGTCCCATAGGGTTCAATGTATTTCATTTTTTCAACCCGGGTTCAATAAAAAACTAATTGGGGGATATTATTTATTTATATTCCCATAGGTCCCACGGACCGTCTGAACAACATACTCAAATTTCATTTTGATAAAGTCATTTTTACGCAGTTATCATGCTAACGGACAGACAGACAGACAGACAGAATGAACAAAGTCGTAAACACTTTTCAACTTTGTTTTAAAGTGTTAAAAATGACATATTTTGAGAACTGTTTATATTTTATCTTAATAGGAGTGATTTTAAGTGTTTTATTATAAAAAATACATATAATGTATATTCATTTATTGCCGTTTCTTCTATTTTTGTTTGCTATTCATAAAATGCCAGTTCTATGTCTTCGAATGATGCCAAAATCGTGATTAACTACCAGCATTCCTGAAATTGGGTCAGATAGTGTTTGAGTTAAAGTAGCATACATTGCACAGACATACACACATACGCACTCTAAAGCAGTTGATTTGCACTGCCACCCAAATGTTAAGCATTCGAATTCAAAGTTCTGCTATGATTCATCCCAAATTTCATAAGAAGGTAGTCAATTCAGTAAAAAATCCCCTCCCTCATGAGTGTAATGATGAAATTAAAGGAAATATATTTAGGTACACTTTTACCTTTTACGTGCTTACTTCACATTTGGTACTTTTAGAAAATTTTTGCTTGCTGTAAAAACAAACCAAACGAACCTTCATATGGGGCGATCTCCCCTGACTTTGACACAAGCTTCGGCTCGATGTTTCATCCTTTCAATCAGGTGATCTATCGCAACAGAGGGAAATAACTGCCATTCCTGTAGGAGGCTGTTTTCAATTTTTAGAGAGCAGTTGAATTTTTAGAGAGTTGTTAAGAGTTCAGCGATGCTATTAGGCTGGTTGCATGTTCCTCGTTCTTTCCAGACCCTTATACATTTATTGTCTGAATCTACAGCAAATCGTAACTTATTCGTTAACTGTTGCACTTCTATCCAAGACACATCATTTTAATCTTACTCCTCTGCACTCAAAGGAACACAGACTTATTGTCCCCGAACATGTAGCCTTGACATGTAGCCTTCGTCTCACAGCTCCACTTTCCTATTGTTGTGGTCGCCATTGATTGAAAAGCTGGTGTCGTCGCTTGTCGATTGCGTTTGGTCAGTAATGTGACATACTGGTCAACAGATGATATTGTAGCCCTAGGACAACCTATAACGGGTCTTCGGATAACTGGTCTAAGTGTTTTGAATTGTATCTATAAAGACAAATGGTAAAATGGTCCACCGAAAGGAATTGACGACTTTTCTCAATGGGGTGTCTTGCCTTAGGGCTCCCAATAGCAGCTTTGAAAATCCTCTAAACGTATTCTTTGTGTCATAATAAAGCTACTATAATCCAAAATAAACCCTAACATTCTTCGAAAAAATAGTCTTTGAGCATTAAAATTCTTAGGAGCAAAAGAGTCGTTTTCACCCCATGTCTAATTTTCGTATTGTTCGAGGAGCAAATCGCTATTAGTCACTTAATTTGATGTCTATCTGTGACAATAGTAAGTTTTAACCACTAAAAGCCATGGATAAATTCGCTATTTGAGAAATTGCTTCGAGTGCTTAACTTTTGGAAAATAGTGTATATTGCGGATGCTTGAAACGTAAATCCATCCAAAACTCGAGTTCGAATTTTCGAACATATTCAAATATTGTTATTTAACATTATACGGTGTATAGTAGGTAATGAATATTTTGAATATATGAATTCATTCAGCAACATGGAATCATCGGCATGGATTTCTGACAATATTATTAAACATACTACAAAACAAGATCTGTATTTGTCAGTGACAGACAGATACATTTTTTTAATCCTTGTTATTCCACACTTCGCTATATGGGCATAAAACTGACATCAAAGCATTTCCTGGATCCATCAAAGTCCATTGTGTGGATTTGATGATCTTTGGGTGCGAGTTGGGCAGAACCAGGTCAGCGAGTCAATTTAAGTATCACTATTTATGTCTGCTACCTGGCAGCAGAAACCTATTATATTGAAGAATTAGAACATTTGGCTGTCAACTGTGATATATAACAATTCTGGAGCGTAATAGTCTGGTAGCAACAGCAAGCAATACTTAGAGGCGTCAGGACTGGAAAGAGCTTCAAGCAGAACGACAGAACTGTGCCTATTTGCCAAATGTCAAAAGTTAACTGGAGTGTGGATCCTCATGCTAGAATCCAAATTTAGTAGCTTTTTTATTTTTTAAAATTTTACAAGAAATTTTTTGGAAAATCGGTAACGTGGGTCCAAATGACTACAATTATAGCGAGTTACCATTCACTTTAAAAAGCTTGAAAAAATCTCTCGATTCATACCAAACTGGGCATTATACCCCCGGCGGTGGTAACTTCCTCCCTGAGGGGGGAAACTGACGTAACGAACCAAAAAA
This sequence comes from Amaurobius ferox, assembly GCA_951213105.1. Classification (NCBI taxonomy): domain Eukaryota; kingdom Metazoa; phylum Arthropoda; class Arachnida; order Araneae; family Amaurobiidae; genus Amaurobius; species Amaurobius ferox. The sequence continues at coordinate 112,238,176 of OX578133.1, read as the reverse complement.
CTGTATCGCGGCTATGCTTTACAATAATACTTGAAACTATTAAGTCTCGTGATAGTTGAGCCATAGATAATCCCTTTTATGTTCGATTATGTCAAATTTTGTCCTATGCTGTCATATTAAAATTGACTAGAATATGGATCAACTCGACTTTCTAGTACCAAAATCCCTTTTTAAGTAACTTATGTTTTTATTTTTTCAATTTTATAAGTGAAATTGTGAAAAATAAATATCGTTGATCCAAATGATTACAATTATAGCGTGTTACCCCTCTTAATAATAGATAATTAATAGATAATTCCTTTTATGCATGATAATATCACTTTTTGTCCTATGCTGCCATCCTAAAAAAATATAAAATTTTGAATAAATTTCGAAGTTTTCGCTCGAATTAAAAAATATATATACAGGGTGATTCAAAAGTTCGAAGCAAAAGTAAAATGCTATAAAAAATATATATGGGTCAGTGAGACATGCGGTTTGCAGATTAATATTCACCGTGGTGGGGGATTTTGTGTGGCATGAAAAAAAATTAGTTCAAACTCTCGACACTCGGGGCGCTGCGGCAGATAAAGCCATGGAGGTGACTTATGCATGGAGGTGATAGTACACATGACTGACCTGCGAGATCCCCCAGATCTCACACCCTGTGATTTCTCGTTGTAGGGATACCTAAAATCAGGAAAGCCCCAGAGGAAAGCTCCAGTCCTTACCAGCACTGAAAGACGCCTTACGGCAGGAGGTAGCAGCCATTCCCGTTAATACGCTGTTTTGTGAGACCAAAAATTGCAGTTATACCATTGTAACCATTTGTTGTTTGTTGAGATTTGCTGAAAATTTTATTACGAAGTTACGATTTTCATCTTTACTTTTATATCATCCTTTAAAAAATCCATTACAGAGAAAAATTACAAAGCATAGTGCATTTCTTAATTAATTGACTAAATTAAATATATACTAGTAGGTAGAAATGTAAGCATGTTTGTAGAGTAGCGCCTCAAAGCTATATTTTCTGTCATCTAACACTGAAGCTTCCCACGCTCAAATTCCTGTATGAGCAATAAAGAAATCCCAAATTCCACATAAATTCTTCTTAGATCCAAACAATTCGACATACCCGAAGGTGTAAGGTATCTGTTTGGATGGCCAGGAAGCGCCACTAAATTTAAACAGGAACCCAGTGGGGGAGGCATTCACAGGAACCGTATCCTCCTTTCCCTACTACCAACCTCTCGGAAGGATTTATGGATCCACATATTTAACATGCACGCACTCCTCGTGAGTATGAGGACAGTTTAGGCAAAGCCGGAAAAGAACTCGGGGCATCAGAGTGCAATCCCCTGGCGCTAATCACTTAGCTGTTCCACCCCACCGACATAAATTGTACATGATACTCATATAGGCTAACCTTTCAGATCAACTGACACTTTTTTCTGTATCCTATCTAAAAATTCTTCAGCAGTTCAGACTAAGTCATACTAAGAAGGTTGAGGCGGACAGGGCCAGCCCACATCGACCTAAAGACACAAGTTAAAAGTTAAAAGACACAATCTCGGTATACAGTTATCATATAGAGTAGTATTTAAGCCTGTCACAGACACAGAAACTAACACTTAAAAATTAAGCTTCAACTTTTTTGTGATATGTTTTACTTATTTAACAATATATAGGGGTGGGAGTGTTTAATGTAAAAAATAATTGGCTCAATGGAAAATAAGACCAGTTTGGTTTTGTTCTGTGGTCGAGTTTCAGCTCTTTATGTCCCCGGTGGGGGCTTCAGAAAGATTTATCGGAGGTGACACTTTAACCTTCCTCCCGTTTTGTCCACTCCAGGGGGGGGGGGGAATAGAAAATCTGGCTACGTTAGGTTCGGTATAGTGGTCAATATATTCGGTATAGTACAATGTGTACAAAGATTCAACTTTCTAAGCCACCGGAGTGCTTCTCGAGGATATTGAAAAAACTAAAAAAAACAAACAAAAAACGCATAGTCTCCGCCGCAGGAGATCAAAGTACAACTTCGTTAGGTTCTGTAGGATTATCGATATCATATGTATGCAAAAATTCAGAGTTTTAGGACGCTAGGGAACTTCTGGGGATGGGGTGGGGTCTGGAAAGTCAGAAACACATTAAACCCTTTAGACATTTATATACATTGTCGCCTTAAATGACTATAAATATCTGTTAAACAATTAATAAATATCTGTTTATATATATAAATATTTGTTGTAAACGTTCTACTTAATTTGCGACAAATTTATTTTTCTTACTGAATTTTCCCGTAGATAGCTCTAAATAGAAATATACTACAATGAAGTCTATCAAGTGTATAAGCAAATATATCATACAAAATAGCAATTCGTTTGATTGCTTGCACATAGAAAAATTGAATAGTACATTTTGACCTCTAAAAAACTCAAAAGTCAACGAATTTTATTATATATTTTTTTGAAGAAATAGCACTTTGAATACGAAAGAAAGGATCGAATTTAAATGCTTATCTCAAACTACGTAGACGTGAGAGATAGGAAAAATTCCCCGTGCATCAGCTTCAAATTTAAAGTAGATTTAAGTAACAGAGTTCTTACCGTCTGAAGTTACTCTTGGGAATGAAATTGTGTCTCTTATGTTTATAAAATACGGTAAAAGTTTTACAGTACTAAATAATTTTATATTACCTTGCATTTCATGCTGTACAAAACTTGTCTTATATTTTCAAATTATTTTTTACACATTTTTGGTATCGTTATAAATAATAGTGTACTTTTTAATTACATTAAGTTTATTTTAAATTCAATAAATGTGATATATTTTTTTTCTATTAAAATGAAAATGGGTTCAAAGTTAGATGCAAAGCTATTGGTTTGGACTTGTTTGAACCTTTATTCAGATTTATATTGTAATCTTAATACTTAATAAAAGATGTCAGTTTATCTAAGCGATCTGCATCTAAAAAATAAGGTACAGTGGTAGTTCAAGCAGAGGCGGTTACGATTTCTTCCATCTAGGGCAAAGCCAAAGTTTTGCGCCCCCCTCCACACACATATACACGCAATCTTTCTTCATCAACAATTTATTAACTAAAATTTATTTAAAGTTTTTGAGATTACTAGGAGGCTCAGCCCTCCTACTTGCTGCGCTTCGTCAACCTTACGATCCTTACGATGTAAACCTCGTATTCGCTGGCGCTCACTGAGTTCGCTTCGTGAGATGTTTCAACCCAAACTAAAGTTTAAATCGAAACACGGTTTATTTCAGCGTATTCTACTGCCATTTCTCTACAAATTTATTAAATTTCATATTTTTGTATGCTGCAGTTTTTGCGGTACGAGACAGAGAAGCTCAAGAGGCACGCCCATATAGAAGAAGATTTTTCACTTCAGAAGTGCATAAAAAGTAGAATAACTCACAAACTACATCGAAATTTAAAATAGGACTCCGTCTTGCAAAAATCCAACTATATTAGATATATCCCTGCAAAAATCCTTGTCCTTGATATTGTTAGTCATTCTAGAATGCGAACTCACAGTTCAAATATTCTGTCTTTGACTTTGATATTAAATATTTCTTAAACTATAGTTTAAATCGTAAAACGTTTAATTTCAGCGTGTGTTCCTAACACTCCTCTAAAAGTGTACCATATTTTATATTTTTGTATTTTTGGATGTGAAATTTATCAAACATCTGCCGCGATGTCAGCTATTTTCTTTTAATATAGAGATATATCTGATAGCATTTCGTTTAATTTTACAATTGCACCTGAATGGCACTTCCATTCCATTCTTTGTATTGTGTTTTACATTTTTGTTTACTGCCCGTCCTGGAACATTCACACTTTTATCTGAGTTACTTGATTTTCTTTAACCTTATTACTGTGTTTTGTTAGTGTTTTTTTCCCTGTCGAGTAACGCTATTCTTTTATTTATTTTATTTATTCCATTCTTCTATATTTCTGTAGACAATTGTGTCAATCTCAACCCCATATATTTTTTAATTATTTATACATTCCACTGAGTTTTACATTTTAAGCATTTCTATGACATAAACACTTAAATACAGCTGCACATTGAAATCTAAAATGAAGCCCAATTTTTAAACTTCGGGAAATAGTTCCAAAGCCAAGCGTGTCTGTAGTTTGACTTTTTTGGCAGCAAAAGTCTATATCAAAAGAAAATTTTGATGCAAACTCAAGTTCTGTGGAGATTAGTCCTAAATTTATTAATCTCTGCTGGCCGAATGTGCTTTGTAGACATGTTTTGATAAGTTTGAGCTTACTAAAACTAGTTACTAAAACGACTTTCACTAGCAGGGATATATTGAGGGCTGTCATCAAATTAGAATATACACCCTCAAGTCCATTATCACTCATTAATGTAGGAGTTTTATGGGGCTGGGGCAGTCTTGATACCTTAATCTAATTCTAAACCATGATAATTAAAATTTTCAAGTTCCAGCATGAGATTATATTTGTCTAAATCGGTGTTGCTTTCAAAGCCATTGAGTGCTTTTTCAACTCATGCTATTTTACTGAATACACATGATATGACATTTTTAAGCTTTTTTGACAGCAATCGTAATTATTATACACCATAAGACCGTTTTGATGCAGACTCATGTTCTATGGAGATCACACTTAAATTTGATTACTATGACAAATTTGAACTATGTTGTACTTAAATTTGAACTATGTTGATTAATTGTGCTCTCTATATATGTTTGATAAGCTTTAGCTTACTAAAATATTTTACATTGGAGACAAAAGTCACTAACGACAATGTGAAGGAGATTTTGGTGTCTGTCATCAAATTGGGATATGCATCCTCAAGTCCTTTCTCACTGATGAACTGAAAGAGCCTTGTGGAAGAAGCCTCAGCAATTTTATACCTTGATGTAACTATAGTTACATCAGGGTATTAGAGTACTAGAGTTACATCAGGGTATCTTCATAATTTAGGAGAAGCTAGATTGAATATTGAACAGTGCTCTAGAATAAAAATAATGTTTTTGGAGTTCGAATCATTAATTATGATTTTTAACACTTTACTACATAGTTGAAAAGTGTTTATGACTTTAGTCATTCTTCCTGTATGTCTGTCTGTGCGTTTGCACGATAACTGTCGTAAAATTGACTTTATCAAAATGAAATTTTTGTATTTTGTTGAGACGGTCTGTGGGACCCTGTGGGACCTAATTTTTCACACATTTTTGATGCAAAGTTAAAATTCACAACTTCCTTCGAAAATTTTAAGAAATATTCAAATTATCCAATGAAAATATATAAAAAAAAAATCAGCAAAATATGTTCGGTAGTTTTTTAAATAAAAATTAAAATAATAATTACACCAGTATAATATGAAGCCATCACGTGACCCACTTCAAAATAAAATATGGCATCCGTCTTTTTTCCCAGAATAAAAATCGTGATTTTAAAAATTATTTTAAATTTATATTTAGTGTCGCTTTTTTCTAAAACTGCTTTGTTTTTGCGTATTATCTGTGCATCTATATTCTGCGCCAACGCAATTACAATATTTCTGAATTTAAATAATCATCAAACTTTGATTATTTCTACAACGAAGCCTAATTTCAATGGATGCAGAATGTAAACAAGTGATTGTAAAATAAGTTTCCAAGCAAAATTATTTTTCTCTGAAGTCTGGAATAGAAGTATATGAATGAAATATTCATTGCTTTTACATAGAAAGCCATACGATTTATATTTCGATGACGCCATTTAAATAAAAATCATTTGTTTTCGATGAAGTTTTAAATTTTCAAGTCAAATAAATGATTGTATTTCTGTGATAATTTAAAAAATATCACAGCTGAATGTATCGCATTTTAGAGATGTTTAAATAAAATTGCATTTCAGTAGGAAAGTATTTTATAATCAATGCTTTATGCATGATTGATCTTTCTTGTTACAAGATATTTGTGTATTGATAATTTTTAACAAACTCCAATTTTCCTCGGGACAGCAAGGTGATTGAGGGTAGAAATATATCCTTCTATGCGCATGAGTATTAAGTTGCTCCAAATTAAGTTCTACTCTGTTGATGGCATATAATTGGGGGCATTCGGTACTACTGGTGCTACTGGTTTCACATTAATTGTGCAAAAGAGAAATGTATTCTTGAAGTCGTGACGTCTCAACATGTATATTTTCATTTTTTTGCTATCAACGGACTTGGTAAAACGTTCTTTGTTTTAGAGAGTTCAATGTGAATTTCGGTGTAAATTTAATTTGAGGTTTGCATTTTAAAAACCCGCCAACACGTTGTAAACACCCTTGACCAGCGGTTCTTCAGTAGAAAACTGGTACATTTTTGTTTACTTTTTTTAAACTTCAAAAATATAGTTGGAACGCTATCTAAATAATATGGAAACCGTGAAATATGATTAATGAACTCAATTTTCACTTTCAAATTACAGTAATTAATGGTTGATAGCTTCAAAATTTTTGGTTTGTCAAATTGTACAGAGAAGTGAAGGCCAGGAGTTGATAGGCTGAAACCTCAGGATAAAAATTTACTTTACTGTACGAAATATGTAACATGAATTTTATATGTAAGAAATGTTAAATGAATGTATTTTTAATGAATTATGAATGGTGTGGCGTTGAAGGCAGTACAGTGTATAGTCCCGAATTAATGAAATTTAGCAGGTTATTTTCAGTATTTTTGTCAGGACTTTTCTGCTGGAGACGGGGGGGGGGGGGGGGTTGCGAACGACATTTTAGGGGGGGGAAATTGTCCCTTATAATTTTTAACTATCATAACACATGCACAGAAAAAATTGCTATTATATATATATATATATATATATATAATACAGGGCGATTCAAAAGTTTGGAGCACAAGTAAAACGCTATAAAAAATATCTATGGGTCGGAGATACATGCGGTTTGCAGATTTATATTCACCGTTGTGGGGGATTTTGTATGACATGAAAAATAAATTGTTCAAAATCTCGATACCAGGGGGCGCTGCTGCAGATAAAGCCATGGAGGTGATTTAAGCATATCGCTCACGCAACGCAAAATTAAGATCAGGCAAAAACATTATTGAATACCACCCCACACGGCACATCAAGTGATGGAGCTACTGTCAACGTTTGGCGTCGATCACCTACTGAGTAGGCATAGCACACATGAATGGCCTGAGAGATCCCCAGATTTCACAACCTGTGATTTCTGGTTGTGGGGATAACTAAAATCACGGATCTATAGAGGAAATCCCCAGTCCTTACGAGCACTGAAAGACGCCTTACGGCAGGAGGTAGTAGCCATTCCCGTTGATATGCTGTTTCATGCTGTGTCAGCGATAATACCGCGACTGCACATTAGTACTGGAATGCGGTGGTGGACACATTGAGCACTTGCAGCTGTAAATCATGCTGAAATAAAATATCTCATTTCACAATTATTACCTGGCATTGTTTTCTTTGCAGCAGCGCCCCCTAGTGTCGAGATTTTAAACAATTTGTTTTTCATGCCATACAATATCCCCCACTACGGTAAATATTAATCTGCAAACCGCAGGTCTCTTCGATCCATATATATTTTTTTATTGCGTTTTATTTTTGCTCCGAACTTTTGAATCACCCTGTATATATTTATATATATTATTACATATATTTTTATATACATTAATTACATTTGGCTCGGTAACAAAAATGTCTCCGGGGGTAGATTTCCACTATGAAATATTTATTCATAAAAAATACTTAGAAAGCTAAAACGATAAATTCCAAGAGAATCTCTCGCGGCTTGATGCCAGGGGCCGGCGGTTGAGGAACACGGGTGTAGAGGACCTAACATGAGGTTTGAAGTTGTATTTATTTCCATCGACGGTTGTGCTTTACCAACACAAGAAAATTGGAAAAGTGTAAATACATGCACTTATATCAGGTAAATGTAAGCAATGCATATGACGATCATCGGAAAGAAATAGTGAACTGAAACTTTATTAGCGCGATAGTATATTCTCAACCCTAAAAATAATTTTACATAATCGCAGTAGATACATTTACCTAATATAAATGCTCATATTTTACACATTTTACAACTTTTTGTGTCAGTAATGAACAACCGTAGACGGAATTAAGTACTATTTCGAGCATTACTTTAGATTATCTTTCCAATGGCATAATTTTCCCCCAGGTTTCAGATTATCAAGTTGTTTTAACATTTGACGTATAAAGGTTTTATTTATTACGTACGTATAAACCCCAGTATAATACGTATAAATTGCATAAAATGCTTAAAATATATATTATACGTATAAAATCTTCTCATGTAAAATTTCAATCGAATAAAATATGTTTTCTATAGTTATAAATTAGTTTCTTACTTAAAAAGTAATAATCCACATGTTCAAGTCTCGTACATTGTTTTTATTTATTTATTTATTTTTGTACTTTTTAACAATCTTTTTTACCTTGCCAAGACATTCTAAGACATTCCATACATTATACTTTCAAATATGTTCAATTTTATATATATTTTTAATCCTTTTTAAAATTTGGATCTATATGTTCTACTCAATGTTATTCAATTTATTATGATGAAAGTTTAGGCCCATCATTTACCTCTAAGAATAACTTTAGGCTTACCATTTACCTCTACTCAATTTAAACTGTCAATATATTGTGACGGTATATTGCCAGGTTTTTTTAACTACTCCACTACTATCTATTGTACTTTAAATATAAGTAAAATTAAAATGTACAGTTCTCACATTTGGCCAACTATTTTTATTTATTTCCAATTTTGAGGACTTATTTTTAACTTCACTTTATTAGATTACCAAGGGTTGAAGACCCAGATCGTCCTACTCGTCCGAAGACTTGAGCAGCTGTTTCGACGGCCGGAGATTACCAACCACGGATGTAATTTATCTTAAAAGTACCCATTTCTTTAAATATAGGAAAAATACACTCACTTCCAAAAGTTAAGCAAGCAATGCAAATTTTCATTTTTCGAAAGCATATTTGAATTTGAGTGGCTGAAAAATCGTTCGGATGTAGATGGCAGTATGCAAATATCGTATGTTACAGCCAATCACGATATATCCGGATATATGCTATTATAGTCAATCACGATATAATCCGGATATATGCTAATTAGGCAGCTGTCGAAGACGCCAGCATTCTGAAGGGTTTGAGGAGGTGCATTTAAATGCTGATACGAAATGTTTATAACTTTTGTAGGATTACTTTTGATGATATTCGTATTTCTATGGCTGAAAGAAGACGAATGATAGATAGTGAGTGCTAGCGTGCTGTCGGACGCATTGAAGCAGGACAGTCAATCAAAGATGTCGCTATTTTCTTTGGAGTTGATCATTCGGTAATTTCTCGGTTATGGAAACAATTCCAAACAAGTCAAACAGTTGTCCAGAGACCTGTGCCCGGTCGTCCAAGAGTTGTCACCCCTCTGATGATCGGTATATTGCTAAAGTAGGCAAGCGGAATCGAAAAGCGACCTCCACAACTGTTACATCCATGGTTGCAGCGGCACTTGGTAAGACAATATCTGCCAGTACTGTGCGTCGAAGGCTCCATGTGAAGGGACTATACGTTCGAGTGCCACAGTTTTGTGTTCCACTAACCGTCCAAGCCAGAGAGGCAAGATTAAATTGGTGTCGTCAACATGTCATTTGGACTGTCTCAGATTGGTGCAACGTCGTGTTCACGGACGAGTCTAAATTTGCCCTGGAATTCAGCCTGCGATTAGCCCTGGATCAGCCAAATTTGCTTGGAACAGATGATAAGCGGGTAAGGGTCTGGAGAGAACGAAGCACACTCAAGTAGGCCAAAAACATCATCGAACATCACGCATTCAGAGGTGCAGCATCATGGTGTGGACTGGAATATCAATGGGATACCGCACAAAGCTGCACATTTTTAAAGGCGGTTCTATGACGGCTGCACGGTATCGGGATGAAGTTCTAGAGCCCATTGCCAGATTCTACGCTGCAGCAGTTGGTTCTGATTTCCTCCTTATGGACGATAATGTCATTTCCATTGAGCTAGCATCGTTGATGAATACTTGGAAAGTGAGGGCATTTATCGTATGGAGTGGTCGGAGTATTCCCCCGACCTTAATCCCATTGAAAACCTTTGGGATGCCCTCGGACGTGCTGTCTCTGCACATTTACCTTCTCCAGCCAGTGACAGAGAGTTGGAATCTGCCCTATTGGAGGAATGGCCATTGCTTGCATCTGCGATGGCTGATCCATTGGAGCATGGAAAATCGCTTTTAAAGTTTGTGTGAAGGTCCGGGGTGGTCACATTCCATATTAATGTAAGTTTTGTTTCGTTTGTTTGCCTTTAAACATCATTTTGTTAATGACCCAAATGTGACGCCATCATATAACTTACGAAAAGTAAATATTTTTTTTATCTTTGTACATAATTATTTGTTCTTTAATGCATAAACACATTTGCTATATTCATGTATTCTCATGTAATTTTGAATTAATCAAAGCTTTACTTTTTCATTTTTGTTGATTTTACCGTCCATGCTTAACTTTTGGAAGCCAGTGTATAAAACTGGCACATATAATACATATATATATTAGACAGTATTATACTTACGTATACGTTTAACGCATTATATGTGTTATCCCAATGCTGGTAACATTCCCTTGTGAGATATTCCACTTGGAAGATTTCGTATAACAAGTACATTAGACATTTATTTCGAACAATTCATATTTTTTGTGTATAACAAATAATCTTTATTAATTATTTTGTTCACAATTATTTTGTTTAAATTCGGATGTCTGAACATTGCTTTTTAGCAATTACTTTTACAACCAATTCAAGGTTTCGAACAAAATATAACATATAATTCGAATAAAACATCTTGTTCAATTTCATTAAATGTGGACTATACACCACTACATTGTCATATCATTTATAATTCACTAAAAATATATTAATTAAAATGTTTTTTCATATAAATTTCATATTACATATTGTACAGTAAAGTAAGCGTACCAGTCCACTCCGGGTAGATCCTATACAAAGAAGAAATTTAAATCCTTTAGTATTTCATAAAAATTATATTAATTTGATTTTTTTCAGCATGAGGCACTGTGCATACTCAATGTATGTAATTAACATTAGTATTTCCTGCACGTAAGACTTTTTTCTATCATATTTAATGATATGCAGGTGCCGTTTATTATTTTACTTTTCAATTTTTTATCTTTGAGGATTAATTCGCTGTTTATATTATAGGAGTTTTTTTATTTAGTATATTTTAGTACTGATTGTACACGAAGTTTGTAAATTTATGCATACGTTCAACAATAATGGACAATAAATGTAAACATGTCTGTCATAATTGAACTATTGATCGATACAAGACTTAGATTCTAAGATTATTTATATTAAGACTTATATTTGAAGATATTTATTTTTGTTTTATTAAAATAAATGGGTATCTAGAATTACACAAATTAAAATTGCCACGAATTAAAATTATATGTTTTTACATTTTGACAGTTTTACTGCACTGGATATTATCTATATAGTTTATGACGCATGCTTAATATAGTTTTTAAAAATTACAGCGGAAAAATAACGTATTTGAGCAAAATAGAAGAAAAAATCCGCCGCAGGTTTCAGAAGTGAACTCTACGTTTTATATTTAATAAATTTCATGAATATATTTTTATTATGAATATATTTATATTATATGAATATATTGTATTTATATATATGAATATATTGTATTTATATATATGAATATATTGTACATATTTATATGAATATATGACTATATTTATATAAATATATTTATATTATATCGTATATTTTTATTTCATAATTTCAACTTCTTTCATGAGAATATTAGAATATTTTGCTCACAATGAAAGTAAACAACCGGTCAGAGGTAAACTTTTCGATTATTATTTAAGTAAATTTCATTCTTGAAAACAAAATACCGCTCTATAGATGATTCATTAAGCTATAGCAAACAAATATTATACACCAACTCTGAAAATTCAAAAATATGTAAATACAAATAGTCTATCGCGAAATGAAAATTCAATGATAGGAGCGGCTTGGTGCAGTAGACCATTTAAATGAGAAATTGTGGATGCATCTTTTTATTAAACATCTTAGCTCAGACATTCTTAAAAGAAATATGAATGCATAATTAGTGAGGACGCTAGAGCGTATTTTACACACTCGGACTTGAGGTGAATTTGCTCCATTTTTTCAGTTGGTGTTACTGTTATTTTTAGATGCCAGGATTATTTTGAATCTTAACTCAAAGGTCATCGAATGCTGCAGCAGGGCTGTAGTTTTCAGATGAACTATTTTGATGATTTTTGACTTCGCCGACGTGGTTGTCGAGTGGTCAAGGCAAGCGTTTCCGTAGCAATCGCTCGACCGCCACGTTGTAGGTTCGAGCCCCACGTAAGACATGGATGTTTGTGTTGTGGGCGCAATGTGATTCGCCTCTCCCTGGTGCGCCTGGGGCAACGTCAATGGACGGCTAAATGGTTCATATTCTGGTCCGCTGTAATAAAGGCGAAGGTCAAAGTGCCTGGCCATTTGAAAAAAAAATATTTTTGCCTTCAAGAAAATTTGTTTTTGATTCAAGTAAATTGATTTTTGATGCATGCAAATCGTTGATTTTTGCTTGCAAACTCCCTTTTTGATTCTTCAAATTGACTGGCGTGACGATTCACCAGACTTACACGTATATCTTCTTTTTTACTGTCGAATTTTTTTAGTTTTATAACTTTGATTGCAACTCAGTATTCTATGTCACTCTTGAAGTTAGGTGTAGTTATTCAACATGCCAGTTACATATCACTCTACGTAACGTTTGTGGAAAGTGCATCTAGTCTGAGAACCGAAATCTAGAAACTTACATTTAAATCTAGTCTGAGTACAAGTCTGAATTCTAAATCCATTTCACCTACGTCTATTATTGCAGACTAGAAAATGTACTCTGCGTTGCACGGGATTTCAGTCAAGGATTCAATGAATTCATTCATCAAAGATTTCAAAAGGCGACAGAGCTGATATTAGATAAATGAATCCTTACTATAAATCACTGTCAACGCCGGCTATAGAGTAAATTTTAAATAATCGGACTTTATAGAGGGTTTCTAAGGAAATTGAAATCTACTGGTCTCTTTCTTGGTTTCTCAGTTTACCATGTATTTTATTTAGGTATCAGTCCTTTTCATCAAAACACCAACACGATGTCAACAAAAAATATTAGTTTCCGCTTACATCAGGGAATTTAGTTTTAAAGATGACGCAATAAAAATTAATTTCTAAGCGATTTAAAAGAAGAAAAGGATGTGATTTTCAACAATACTAGGAAAAGAATTAACTACAATTACTGGTATGAAATTCCAATAAAATATGCAAATTAAACTAATTAAATTTTATATTTGCTCTGAAGAAACACACAAAATATTAATAAATTCTTAGAACCAAAAACATTCAGAATATTTTAAATTTAACACCTTTTTAATAAAAAAAAATTGAATCACGACATTTTAGTCTTCAAATAACACTATAGATAGCGTCATCAATCCAAAAGATAAGGAAATTAATAGCAACCAGAAAAGTGGTGGAGTGAAGGTTACCTCTTTTTGTTTTGTTTCCTGACAAAGAAGGCTGTGTCTTGCCTTCCACAACGGTCGACACTATCGTTTTGTGTTGTATGTTTCTTTTAACGAAGTTATTTTAGTTTTATTACGTTGGCAGCAGTTTGAACTCTAGGTATAATCGGAACATTGTTTTAGTTTTAGAAACGTGTAATAGATGGCGATACCAGTCATTTCCGGCTATATTCGGAGACGGCCTAATGTTTAAAATTAAATTTATAAGTTTTTAGCAAATTCAAATTTAAAAAGAATCACGACGAGGTGTTTCATTTCAGGCGTCGAAATACCTCTATCAAATTTAATGAATGTGGGTCGCTTAGATTTTCCGCTACGCGACTAACAGACAAACATACATCTTCTTTCCTGATAATTCTCATATGTCACGTTACTTGGCTTAATGTGTTTGAGTTGATGAGTTAAGCACCTCCAATATATTGTTACGAATGTATTCTCTAGAATTGTGGATGTATACGCAGGATACAAGAACGAGTCCAAGTTTCTGGATAATTCACAAGCACAAAGTAAACAGGAACAATATACTGTTAAATAGCCTTAAATGCTCCACTAATTACACAAATTAAGCGATATTATCCTCAAAATACTAACAAAAATAATTTCACAAAACAACAGCTACTATTCTCAAAACATTGACAAAAATCACAGCCCAATGTATCTCGGGTTATGTCAATTCGTCAACTCCTCTCCAACGGAGTGATGAGTCCTTTTTATAGTCTCTCTATGGAAACTTCTGGAAATATCTCCTAGATAAATCGTTATTTCGTGGAGTTTCTGGAACTTTCATGATGCCGCTAAATTGGCGACAAATCGCCAAATCTGGTAGCCCTACTTCTAACTGCAAAATCCTGGAAACCATGGGCTGTGTGTTCTTCGCCTGGCCTTTGAGACAGAAGAAAGAGGAAGCTCCAATGAGGGAATATTGCGCATTTGCAACAATATTTACATTTTACTAAACTTGATTAGAAATTAAAATAAACATATTTTTAACTAAGAAAGCTTCAGCCCCAATATACTAATATATCCAAAGAGCTAAAATCACTAGAGGTAGCCCTTCCTTTCTTTAACCATCTTAAAAGCATGGCCAATATGTCCCCCTTCGGTTCTACAAATGAGAGCCAGATTTGGCACAGTCAGGCTAGAACGGCTCATTATAGTAGTTCCAGAAAATTGTAAAAGTGTGCCATTGTGGTAGTTTGTTCATTGTTATACACAACTTTCTTTTTTTAAAATCTTAATCTACGTATTTTTAAATCTCTAAAATATACAGGTTCAAAATGCGTGGATTAAGATTTTGAAACACTTTCTCTTCTTACACATTTATTTTCAAATTTTGTTACGACTGCTTTCTTTTTCAAATTGTCATTGCAAATTATTTTTAATTAATATTTCAGTTTTTTTTATCCTAAAACATAAATTATATCTATACATAACATTTTGTTAATTTTGTTAACGAGATATAGGTAATATTTGAGCAAATCGTTACAGTAAACAAACTTCTGTTAATTGCTAAAAATCTTCTATTTTAAAAGTATATTACATCCCAGTTCCTGTGCAGTGCATATATTAGTACTCGTGCTATCAAATTAAAAAAAAATGACATCAACCCCTGCCTCATGTACTAGTTGCTATGAAGTTATTTTAGTTTCACAATACTTCTACTTTTAAAAAATGTAAAAGGGCATAGCATACCACTAATACTGATCTATTCCATGTAATGAGAAGCAGTACTGTACCTTCAACTATAAAAAATTTAGGGGATTCCTTTCAGTTATTTTACATAATGTATCCGCATCTGAAATTTCATGATGATACGTACATGCGCTCGTAAATTATCTTACCCACATTTCACAGATAAATACATATTCGTATTACACACTAACAGAGTCAAATACATATACGCACACACACAAGTACATATACTTATACGCACATACATATACGAGGATGGATAAAAAAAAGGTTACAAGGGGAATAAAAAATTATTTATTAACAATAGACAGAAAATATAAAATGGAATTAAGAGGCATACTTGGCGATCATTTTTACACATAATCATCAAATGTATTTAGGCATTTATTTGAACGCAGAACCAACTTGTTTAACCCGGCTTGGTAGAAATCACGTCCCTGTCCATTGAGCCAGTTCTCGGCAACTGTTTTCACATTACTGTCTGAAGAGAACCTTGTTCCAGATAAGTGTTCCTTTAATTCTGGAAAAAAATAATAGGCACTGGGTGCCAAATCTGGGCTGTATGGGGGTTGCTCCAGACTTCCCACTTGAACTTTTGCAGCAATTCTTGAGTTTGGTGAGCAGTATGGGGTCTGGCATTGTCCTACAGGAGGATGAAACCATCACTCAACATGCCCACATTCTATGCCCATAAGAAACGAATCACTGCTCACATCTCCAAGCAAGACCACTTTTTTAAACGTCTTGCCATTTCAATCGCTCTTCGCTCTGACGCGTCTGCGAACTTACACTACCTACCCGCACAACAGTTGTAAGACAACTACCGCCATCTGCCTCTACTCTGGGGAAAAATATTCTCTCTACAATAATTACTTTTCAAATGCTGCTGCTTGTAACCTTGTTTTTGGATCTACCCTCGTACAAACACATATACATATATGCACACACATGGACAAACACACATACATATACGCACATACAGACAAACACATACATACGAGCACACACACAAACACACATACATATATGCGCACAATACATACATCTTAAGGAGGATATTTGAACTTTGTTCATGTGGTCTTAAAACATACTTTTCCTATCTCTTCATTTTCCTTTTTTTTGCCGATTCACATCAAATTAAACATTAAAATAACTTGATATGAATTACTCAATAATTACCTGAACAGTAATGTGCGCTATGGCTTAACTACGAATTTAAAACAATTGTATACATATAGTAACGTCAAAATGCGAAGAAAGTCGTTAGAGCAACAACGTTCCGCATACTTCTTGTTTCATAATAAGCTGTACAGTATGCGAAATGCCTTTATTTACTTATGCCTTTAGTTATCAATTACCAATAATACCATTATTTCGGCCATAGTTCAAACAACATTTTCCAGCTTAAACTCAACTGTCACACCATTGCTTACCAAAATAAATAATGCTACAAAAATTTAAAACTTCTAATATTTTGTGTTTTAATCTTAGAATTTATACTAAACAAATGCCAACTCCTTCAATTATTTAACATAATGTATCCACATATGAAATATCATGCCGGTACGTAAATTCGTTCATAAGTTATCTTGCCCAAACTTTACATGCAAATACATATACAAATACGCACTCTCACAAACTCATTTGCATATACGCATACACACAAGAACACATACACATATTCGCGCACACACACGAATACATGCATATAAGCTCACACACATATAAGCACACACAAACAATTCGCATATACATATATGCACACACACACACATACATACATATATATATATATATATATATATATATATATGCACACAACTCAAATATCTTGCGGAGAGTGTTTTAATTGTGTTAATGAGGTCTTAAAATATACTTTTCCTACCACTTATTTTTCTTTCTATTTTCGATTCAGACCAAATAAAAACATATTAAAATAACTTGATATGAGTTATTTTATGACTTTGAAGGCAATGCAATATGCCTAAACTACGATTTGGAAACTATAGTTTGTTTCCACAGAGACGTCAAAATGCGAGGGAAGTCAGCGACGTACTGCATACCAACTTCTTTTATAATAAAATCTATACAGTATGCCAAATGTAATGCAGTTATTAACTTCGGATGCTTTATTATAAATTTTATATACAATTTGTTCGATATCAATCAGTTACAATTTCCAGTACATATGTGAAAGTACACATGTACATTTATTGTACTAGATTTTTTTAATATATTCTATTGCCTAATTACAGGTGTATGATTCCAGCGGTTAACTATTGCCTAATGTTCTTTATAAGTATATCGGTGTTTATTACAAATGAGAAAAGGTACTTAAAGGTATTGTTTTTCATAAAAATGTTCTCATTATATTCAAAATTCCGTTATACCAAAAGTTTGTTATAAGAAAATCTCAACATGCTATCTATTATCGTTCACATATACGTAATATTTATAGACAAATAAATCAGAACGTAAGATAATTAAAATATATCTTCTTTATCTATAAAATGGAGTAAAAGGATATTTTTAACCCCGCGGGATACCGAAATTAAAAAAAATTAATTACTGATATCCCGGGATGTAAAAAATACCCAAGATTGCAATCTTAAAATTATATCTTAGGAAGCACAAACTATTTCTTGCACGCATCCGTTTCGTTTTTCCCAAACCGACAAATATCGCCAAAATGTAGTAAAACGCAGTTTAAGGTGTTTTAATGAATATTTTTTTATAATTACATTGATGGAATAATTTCTTCATGAAGCTCAGCAATATCTCCTACAATTTTTTTATCCTCCAAAGCTTAAGGGGAGCAGAAATAATTAAAAATATATATTTTTTCTTTCAAGGACACTTTGCCATTCACCTTCTCCCATTGAACTACAGGAGAAACGGAACGCTCTGGGCGGGAAGAGTCCCTTAAGTCACATGACAACGGTTTCGGTCTTTCGTTAGGGTTGTCGAGGCTTTCTCTACTTGATTACTCCTCGAAGAGTAAGTATATCCTTCACAAGACACTTATTTGGATTTTATTCTTATTTATTAATTTTAATTATAATGGTTTAATGAACACTTCTTAAGCAAGTTAGCATCGAACGAAACTTTTCTCATAAATGTATTTATATTCCAAACATTAAAATGATTAAAATTTACATTTACACCCTCTTAATACTCCATGATTTTAAATTAAATTACTATTTATAATTTTTCTCTGTATTATAATTTCTTATTTGCTCCATAATCTGCATACGATTTCAAAATTATGTTCTGCTCTTTGCATGATTGTTACCAATAGATAAACGAATTTATATAGGGAACGATACAATACAGCACCGTGAAAGGTACACTCATTTTATGCCAAGCATCCAGTCAACAATAGAATTTAAAGGAAAAATCTGCTATAAATGCCGGAGATGTTGACGTGAATATCCTTTTTACGATAGAAGTTATATTTGTGATGTACTAAAATACTGAACTTCAAATTTGACTTATAATTAAATATATGTTGTAGGAGAATTACAAATGTATTAATGCTGGGATTGAATTTTTATGCATTTATCCTATGCATTTTCTCTAAATCCATATCAGTCAGCATCTAAAGTCTATCTATAGCAGGTACTGAGAAATATATTAATCAAGGCAAAGTTTTTCCAACAAACAATAGTATGGCAAAAATGTTGCCACTAATAAGCGATAGTAGTTCGCTAACTCGTGCAGTGTTGTGATTTGTAGCTCACGAGATTCATTTCATTGGATTAGTTTGTCTGTCTGCTGTTTTCATATTGTATATTATGACTACTTTGAAAGGAATCTAAAATTAAAGCAGATTTCGAATAAATACGATCAATAGCATACACAGAGTTCTCCATCCGTAACAAGACATAAAACCCGGTTCCTATGTAACTGAAGGAAGGCCATATAGTGATTCGTTTAGTCACAGTTGGAAATAACAGAAATTCCTCTATGAGTAGAACGTCTGCATGTGCGACTTTAGTAGAAATTTTGTTATAGATTTTTTTGGCTTGGAAATCATAGACTTCTATGTACATTTCTTTATGATGGAAATATATTTTATAGTATCATGTGGCTATTATATGGTTTAGCATTATATTTTTTATATCTTGTATACACGCACACACACACACATGGACATATATATACTATGAGAACGCTACAAACATTAATATAAAAGTTTACATCTTGAAAAATTCTTTAAATACAGATAGAATGAACCTTAGTGAAAACATACTAAGTTATAATTTATTCTAAAGTTTTCTTGTAAAGTAAGTGATTATCTAATAACAAAGTACAATAAATATCAAATGTTAATAACATATCCTTTTCAAATACGTACTTTATATCTCAAGTGCAAAGAATCTGCACTCTCCCCTTATTTGTCGTTCATTGCAGATAAATCTTTCCCATTAGTGAGATTGATAAGGTTACGTACCTTAAGATATTTGACAATACTGAAATAAACCAATCGTAGAACTACATCTGTGCCTAATAAATAACGCAAAAGGAAATTGCATTTGCTACCATAAATAAAAGTGTATGAGGAATATTTTATACAGGGTAAAATAATTAATGTCATGTGTTTCAGTTGTAAGTTCTACTCCTTGAAAGTGCAATTGTCAAACGTTACTGAATGTTTAATGCTTATTATATTTTATGATTAATTAAAACGATTTTGTAATTGGTTTTGATTTTATTATGTTAGATTTTGCAAAGAATTCGTGTCATAGCGAGAACCGGTCAATCACCAATCTTCGAATTCCAGATGGCACGTTATCAATTTAGTTATCTAAATGATTATATTTTCTTTCTGTATTTAAAATGGATCTTATATTCTTCAGATTTAGAACCGAAGTAGAATTTCCGATCTGCTCAGTTTTCTCATAAATTGCATTTTATTTTGACTACAATCCATATTATATAAAGGGAAAGTACTGCAATGAGGTCAAAAGTTCAACTCTCGGAGTTTGATGGATTTGCATTATCTTTATGGATTTTCCTTGAATACAAACCAACCATTTTTTCCAATGATGTCTGTGTAACTGTCTGTGTGTGAGGCGGGCCACTGTATCATTTGAAACAATTGAAAATAGCGATTGAAATTTGGACTGACGATTTCAATTGATGAACATCAGATGCCTATTTATTTTTAGAATGAACGGAAGAGATTTTTCAAACATCTTGTTTCAAAAATCAGGAAAATGTTTTAGAAACATAATTATGTTTCAAAATGTTAGAAAAATATGTATTTTATATGATGCACTTCATTTCAATGCACATTTAATAATTTATAAGAGCAGAGCACGTGTCATTTACGAGATATTGCACGTTTTTGATTTGAAATGGAACACAATTGTAAAAAAATTCAGTCAACAAATGCGTCAATGCTTTAAAAATACTTTTAACTAGAAATTATTGGACATCACTCTTATGATGACTTTTCCAATTACCTTAATTTTTGCACTGAAATATGAAATTAATGACAGATACGAAGATCAAAACGTCATTTTGGGATGGTTATATTAATTTATTTACATATTATATCTGCAGTTATTGTACACAGGGGATACGTTGGAGTTAACATGATACATATCAGCACTAAATATCTTCTAATAACAATCAAAAGCTTTGCTTTAAAGCGTGTGCAATATTACACCTAATTAACGATTATTTTTTACAATTCACGTATAAAATTTGGTTTCGAATGACAGCAGTTCATGTCATTGCTGAGTTTAATTATGAAACACAAAATAATACTGCTTATTTCAGTCTGTACACACCAGGTCATAATTCCCCCGTGGATGTTTGCTACTTTTGTAGATGTTTTCTACTGCTCATCATCGGGCTTTGAGTTTGCACCTTATGTCACTTTTATAAATCTTACGATATCAACGATATATTGCACAGGTCAAATATTCTGGATCTGGCCAGGTGAACAGTATTCTGTACCACTTTAGCCTATTTTTTAGAGTTTAGAGGCTTAACATTAAGTATTAATTTTCATTCTTTCTCTCTACCGAACTCAAGCATAGAAGGAATTATCATCTTTATCCAACCTACTTTGGTCTGTTCACACTTGTTACTGGCCCGAGGATTTCCAGGATTTTAGAGGATCTTTTAAATTCGTTTTGTTTTATCCTTAGGCCCATGACTGAAATTCAGTGGCGTCATTTTGTCCCACTGTGTCTCATACATATGAGGCAATAAAACTGCCCTTAAGACTTTTGTGATTGCTAAACATCCCGCCGGTTACCAGATTTTATGCTCTGCTTTTCAATTTTCTGTCTTTTAGATCTACACCGAGCAGGTGTTGTTGTTTTAGGGAGTCTTTCCGTGTATATTTTTATATAACAACTACTGTTTAGTAGTTATCACGACTTTTTCTCGAAATATTAGAAATTTGACATTTATGGGGTTTCGCGAAATCATTAGGTGAATTGTATAAAATTTGGTATGCTTATTTTAATTGGTAACCACGAAAACCTTATTTATTCTCAATCAGATCCTATAAAAAAGCTGTAATTTGTGTTATCATGTTATAGAAATGTTAAAACTTCTTAATTTATAAGCAATGTAATCCTGATAGCCCCTTTCAAGTTATTATTTACCAATACCAAGTCCGGAGCTAACCTTTTTGGTTCAACTTGGTTCAATAAGTTTTGGATAATAGATCACCCAGGTACCCCAAGAGATTGTGAAAGCCACCGAATTACTTCGAACATCTGAAACAAAAGATCGCCATACTAACATCGGTAAATTATGTATTAAATATCCTGATATATTTTTACCTGGACTTAGAACCTGCGCAGGTTTTAGAGTAAAACTACATTTACGTACCGTTGTCATACCACGCATTCACGAACCACGTCCTGTAATCTTTACTTTAAAGGGAGCTGTTTAAGACGAATTAGACAGTATTGTTGAAGCAGGCATAATCAAACCGATACAAACAACTGACAGGGCATCCCCAAAGCCAGATGGCAAAGTGAGCATTTGCGGAGTGTTTAAAGTAACAATTACCTACAACTGAATATCGTATAGTATCCACTTCCACTTTCGGAAAAACTTTTTCAGAAATTACAAAACGGTAAACGTTTTTCCAAGATCAATTTTTCGAATATATATTTCCAAACCGAACTCGGCAAAAATTCCAAGAAATTAGGAGTTATAAATGCCCAACATGGGTTTTTTTAGTACAGTTGCTAATACATATAATATTCAGTACCATACCAATTTGAATGTGAAGTAGTGCATTGGCTACGGAAGAGAGGACGACTGATTAAACTTCATGATTTTAATCTGCAAAAATAGGTTTGGACAGTTAATAATGTGTCTGTCAGTAGCATGGGATCCACAGAAGACCATGAATCCATGTTTGACTTTCTTTACATGGTATAATGTAAAGGGAAAATATTGTGATGTGATCTAAAATTCGATTTCTAGTTTTCGACGGAAGAGCACGTTTCCTTCAAGTAGGCTTGAACTTGAATCGAACGATTTTAAGTTAATATTTGTGTGTGTGCATGAGTCTGTGAATGCGTATCTCACGAACGAATGGCATGTTTCGAACGCAATTTGGTACGATTATTAAATACTGGAATTCTGTTGATTTTTGAACGTACTCAAAAGTTTGGAAGACCCCCCACCCTCCAATTTTCGAATGAAATTTTGAAACAATAATTAAAAATCGGAATCTTCAATAATGCTTCGTAAATAATTATTTGTTATGCAATTTTTCATTAGAAAACGAATAACACAAACTGTAGAATACTAGCACGACCCGTTCTCGAGATATAGCACATTCTTGAAATAAATTTATTAAAAATTACACAAAATAATAAAAGGTTAACTATCGTAAAATATGGTCACTTTTCCTACGTAATATTATGCTGCACATTTGTTAACACCATTCTCGTGGATCTAGTTCGTTCCATTCACGAAAGAAGATACTTTGTATAATAGTTTTTTATTTGGACGTCCAACAATTCCACAATAGTCATTTATTTATATATAAGAAAAGCCACTTTAGCCATATGTCTGTAGCGCTTGGCAATATATTTGGAATTTGTGGGGAAATTTGGCAAAATATCACCAATTTAGCGACTTTTATTGCTGCCAAATTGGCAAAAAATCGTGAAATTCGGAAAATGGGACTAAATTATCAAACACGAAGCGAAATTGATGACAACCAATATACTAGCAGTTCGTCAATAGTGATTTATAAATAAGTACATGTGTACGTAACACTTGGCGATAAATTTAGCAAAATTGGATCTCTTTTAGTGAAATATTTCCAATTTAGCGATATTTCTAAACAGATTGAAGAAAATATCGTTAAAATTACAAAACGCCAAATTAATTTAATTATTAAAATATTTTAATAAATAGACTATATTGCTTATTGCAGATGTTATCAATATTAATAATTGTCAATTTAGAGTTGCACAAATTATAAGTTAATCGGGTACTTTGAAATAGTATTACATACTGTCATTTAGAAAAGTGCCAAATGTGCAATTCAACTCATTGTACCGTGGATCTTGAACATAATTTTTTTTCGCTGCGAAGGAATTAAATTCAATGCATTATATAACAAGAAAGATCAATCATGCTTAAAGCATTGATTAAAAAACACTTTCCAACTTCAATGCAATTTTATTTAAACATGTCTAAAATGTAATACATTCCTCGGTAATATTTTAAAACTTCTAACAATACTACATTGATTTATTATAGTTGAAAACTTAAACATTCATCCAAAAAAATGAACTTCATTCAAATGACGGCATTGAAATATAAATTGCCTGGTTTAAACAACTCTAAAATGTGATATATTACTCGGTAACAATTTTAGAATTATCATAATACCACAATAATTTATTATATTTAAAAACTTCATCGAAAACAACTGAAATTCATTCAAATGACATCATAGAAAAAATAACACGCCTGGCTCTCTCTAAAAAAACAGCATTTCATTCATAAATAATTTCCCATTCATGTCATTCATCACAATACTATAATAATTTATTTTATTTAAAAATTAAGACCATGGAGCTATAAGGAACTCTATGCTTAAAACTTCATCGAAAAAAATCGTCCTTCTCTCGGTAAAGTCAATGAATATTTCTTTCATATCAGCTATGCAGACTCCATGAGCTAAATTTTTTTGCATTAAAAAAATACAGCAATTCCTATACAACTCATCCTACATATTTTGCTGTTTACATTTCACATATGTGAAAAATAGGCTTCGTTAGAGAAATAATCAAAATTGGATGCTCATTTAAACTCAAATATATTGTCATTGCGTTGTTTCAGTATGTAGATGCACAGAATTTAAGCGAAAATAAAGAGGTTTTACGACGAATACAACACTCAATATGAATTAAAAAGAACTTTAAAAATGACGATTTTGAGACAAGATGGATGCCGTATTATATTTTGAAGTTGGTCACGTGATCGTTTCAGATCATGGTCACGTGATCGCTTCATGTAAGAGGTGTAATTATTATTTTAATTTTTATTTAAAAAACTACTGAATATATTTCGCTGAATTTTTTTTTATATATTTTATGGAACAATTTGAATATTACCTAAAATTTTCGAAGCAATTTGTGAAATTTAAATCCGCTTAAAAAATGTTTGAAAAATTTGGTCCCATTGGGTTCAATGTATTTCATTTTTTCAACCCGGGTTCAATCCAAAACTAATTGGGTGATATTATTTATTTATATTCCCATAGGTCCTACAGACCGTCTGAACAACATACTAAAATTTCATTTTGATTAAGTCATTTTTACGGCAGTTATCGTGCTAACGGACAGACAGACAGACAGACAGACAGACAGACAGAATGAACAAAGTCATAAACACTTTTCAACTTTGTTGTAAAGTGTTAAATAAAGTCTGTACATATCAGATTTTTTATATTTTAATCAGTTTTATTTATTTTTGCATCCCCGTTAAATCCGGAGAAATAAACATTTTTCTCGTCAAAAGTGAGCAAATATGGCCTTAATTAACATTTCACGAATTTAAAATTCCTAATTTTCTCGTCCCTATTAATTTAGAATCTTGCCAAATGCCGTTATACGTGGGATTTACTGTTATCTATTATGTATCTACGTACGCTTTAAAGCAATTTCCTTGAGACGCTACATTGCTCTCATGCTTAAGTTAGGAGTTAAATGATGCCATAAAATTTCAATTTAAATCTTTTATCATCATTTGTAACCATAAAAGTGCAAGTTTAAAATACGAATTAGTTAAGCAACGTTAAGGATTTTGGATGTATTATAAAATAAAGTTTCGCTGACATGTGTTGAGGGACATTTTCGAGTCTAGGACGCTAACGGGAATTAAACTTACCATATGCTAACGTGAATTTAAAACGTGATTTATTCAAATAAAATTTTACATCTGAATGGCCTAACCCCTTCAAGTCAAGAACTACGAACAAAAATGGAAAAAAGCTACTTACTAGAAAAGGATACTAAGCATAGACATGCAAATCTAAATCCTTCTTAAGGATGAGGGTCGGAGTCTATCGCATTTCCAAATCTTTATTTTACGATCGATAAATATGAGGGTTAATATAAATCAGCGAATAAATCGCAATTTTTAATATACAACCTAACATAAACGGAGCATAAAAATACGGAAATGGAAAATCTCGCCAAAATACAGAAGTTTAATATATTGAATTGACGTTAAATATAATTGTAGCATTTATTTATAGCCCATTTTCACCGAATAAATTTGATATATGCAATAAATATTTATGATGGCAGAAGTCTGATGCGGTCAGCACATGATTTTCCTTATATAATAAAATTAATTTCTTTCTTTCACAGTGAATTATACATTTGGCGTTTTTTTGAATGACAACCAGTAAAACTATTTCGAAGTACCCAATTAACTTATAATTTATGAAACTCTAAATTAACAGTTAACAATATTGATAACATCTGCAATAAGCAATATAGTCTATTAATTAAAATATATTAAATTAATTTGCCGTTTTGTAATTTTAACGATATTTTCGTTAATCTGCTGCGAAATATAGCTAAATTGGCAATATTTCACTAAATGAGATCCAATTTTGCTAATTTATCGCCAAGTGTTACATACAGATTTGGTTATTTATAAATCACTATTGACGAATTGCTAGTAGTAAAAATACAAAACTACTACACAAGTATTTTTTCTCCGGCATGGAACGAACTATGTTCACTAGAATGATGTGAACAAATTTGTAGCATAATATTGCGTGAAAAGTGAACATTTATTTTTTAATTTTATGTAATATTTTTGATAAATTTATTAGAAAAACATGCAATATCGAGAACGGTTTATGGTAGCGTTTTGAAGTGCGTGTCATTCGTTTTCTAATAGCAGATTACATGAGAAATATCACTTCTGTGATATTTTTAAAAGTTCTAATTTTTTAATGAATTCTTTCAATATTTCATTAGAAAATTTTGGGGTCTCCCAAACATTCAATTGCGTTCGATAAGCTTTTATTGTTCATCAATTGTAATATTTTGTACTAAATTCCGCTTCATTTGGGCTCGAGATATCACGGGCGGAGAATTGGGTTATTAATATAGCCGTTTGTTATGTTATTTCCAAGATATTGAATTCTCATCAATTAGTCGTCATTTTCATTGATTAAGCATCAATTTATCAATTTCATGACATTTTCATCAATTTAGTAACATGCAAAAATACTTGCCAAGGTGGCGATATGCCGCCAAAATTCATCACTAGAATTTCGCCAATCATTACAGATCGAGAAATAGTTTATTCTTATAGTAGGTCTTATATTTTTTCCAAGATATTGAATTTTCATCAATTAGTCGTCATTTTTACCAATTTGGCTACATTTTTATCAATTTGGTGATATTTTTTTATCAATTTGGTGATATTTTTTTATCAATTTGGCGATATTTTCGTCAATTTGGCAACATTAAAAAAATCTCTCTAAGTTGGCGTTATTCCGTCAATTTCGACACCAACATTTAGCTAAGCATTACCCAGAGATAGATAGATAAATCAAGGTGTTTATATTATAAATACAAATAAACTGAGGAAATGATATCGTGGAAACTTGTATAAAATATGGATTAATACATATTTTTTGATTTCCTTACAATACATAGCAATATATAGGGAAAGTAATAGAGTCGTATCAAAAATTGTAACTCGAGTTTTCGACGGATCTACACGTTCATAGCACTCTAAAAATATTTTAAATGTGACGTGTTTAACTGCAATGAATAATGTATTCATTCTGACGCAGAAACTAATCTACCGAATTTCATAAAATTTGGTAGGTAGGTTTACACTTATGGTTTATTCTAATACAGACTAGGTTTGGTACGGTTCGGAAAAAAAACAACCTGCTTTGTGCACATTTTTTACAGTGCAATATCGTAAAATTTTTTAATGATTCGCTTGAAAATTGTAGTATTTACTTATCACCAATTTTCCCTGATTTAATTGACACATCGCACGTCAACTAAAATAACGTTACAACTCAAAAACTCTGATATGGGGCAGCACATGAGACATGATTTTATCTACAGACTCAAATTCATATTCTCTTTTTTTGTTTCAAAATTGATCAAATTGAGTTTAATCATGCAAAATAAATCTGTTAATTATTTAAATTAACTGATTCTACAACATTTGTGTTTTCAATTGGAATCTGACGGTTTTCATAGGTGACGTTGCAAAAATGCGAAAAAACAGAAATATATATTTCACCGATTGGTTTTAGAGTAATTGAGTTAGACTTATTATTTTCGTCTTTAAAAACTACGTATAAAACAAACATTTAATTGATACATTTGAGCATATGTAGTCTTTTATTTAAAATTTTGTCAAAATTTGTTAGGAAATTCCGGAAAAAAAATTATCTTTCGAATTGTAAAAAAATCTAATCAGCACCACGGTAACCCACGAGTGACTTATCTCAGCACCTTTTATGAAATTTGGTTCATTAGTTGAGTTAGAGTGGATACGTATATTGCACACACACACACACAAACGTCACGTTAAAAATATTTCCGTGTTCTGGAATGCTCGAAACGTGCAAATCAGTTGAAAACTCAAGTTGTGTTTTTCGATACGTTTCCAATACGTTCCCTATACATTACCATGTACTGCAAGGAAAGTAAAAATGACTATTTTGAGTTAATGCCGTATTTAAATTAGTGAGGATCGAAACTACAACCAGAGTGACAGTTTCGTAGTTATAAAATTTGCTACCAGAGAGAAGATGTGTCGTTAGTGAAATGAACAGCAATGAACAGTGTCACTTTAGGGTTCATACTGGAAGGATTCTTTCATTCATAACATGTTTAGGAAATTTGTAAATCAAATTTGCAGATTAGTCGAGAACAGGGAGGCAACTCAAATAACATATTCACAAACCCAAATGTGTGAATTATTTGAGCAACAAAAGGGACACAACTCGAAAATTAATGAGACACAACTGACAAGCAAAATATTACAACTCAAAAAACACAAATTATTTAATCAACAAGAGTAACACAATTCAAAGTGTCTCTTCATTCCAAACGCTAGGGGGTCCTTTAGAAAGAAAAATTAATTCGAACATTTTTCGCATTATTCTAAAGAATATTGACAACTATTTTACCAAGCACAATTCCCTTCGAAGGTTAATGAGTTGTCCTCTGGAATATTTAATGATTTTATTTTTCACTTTTTGCTCATACTGAAAATTATGCTTTTTTGAGTTGAGACGCTATTGTAGCCAAGGTGCAATATATAATAAACTAAAATATATATAAAGGTTTAAAAATATATGAACTCTTCAAAATATTTTGCAAGCATAGATATTGTCAAACTAAACACCCACGAATTCTTATCCTAATCAGATTTAGCAATTGTCACAGGAGAAACCGATCTAAGTCCTTGCATCTTTATGTACGCGTAATACGATTATGTTCAAGATAATAAGGAGATTGTAAATCCATTTTTAAATGCTTGTGAGTTTGCCAGATAATGGCATTAAGATTTATCCAATAAAGCAAACTATTTTAATTTCGTTACATTTGTGTCATCTTAGAAACACATCTCATATTATATTTTACTTAAATACAATTTTCAAAGAGAAATTCCACGAAACTCTAGACTTCCTGCAATAATATTGACAAATTAATATTTTTCTAGTCTTTATTTCATTTGATGTAAAATAATAATACACGGATTTATAACAAGAATCGTCCATCTGGAGCTAAAATTTTCTCATTAATTAAATTTCATACTCTCCTTTGTCGTACTTGTGAAAGCGATATTTCACCCTGCGTCGTAGATTTTGTTTTTGACAAAGTTGTAGAACTTATTAAGACACAAATTCCTTTTACAAACACATCTGATTAAATTATATTCAGCCTTACTAAGTTTAGATCAGTCTTCTCTTAAATCCTAGTATAGCGTGGTCTTAAGATTCTGGATAACTGTGCATCTATCAGTTTGTACATATTATAGAGTAAACTACAATTGAAGCCAGATATTTTCCCATTGATTTCAGCATGTACTAAGAATTTATATGTAATTCAATCTTTTTCCTCATTTTTAAGAACTGTAGATTTTAGATTGTTCGTGTCTTTGAAGGATGTAAAATATTAAGACTGGCTTCCAGTAAAGCAGCAAACATTAGTGGAATAGTTTTTCACTTGTTAGCATTGATAAGCACCGATTAGTCATTAAAATCCAATGAAATCAAGAAATTTTTATGTACCGCAGTTATGCCAAACTCCTAACAAATTCAGAATTTAATGGTGATTGCGTGGCACTACTGACTTTATTAATCACACAACAGTGGTTCAAAAAATTGAAGCCCAAGTTAGTTTTTTCATTTAAGTATGCTATAGCAAGTTTTCTTATCGCTTTAACATCTAATTGTCATTTGATGCTGTTGAATGCCCAAGAAAGGCAATTTTTACTTATGGAACTGATTTACCGATGCTGTTTGCTAGACTGGGATAATAATTCCAAGATTTGTAATATTTTTTATCATGTTGCATCTTGAATAATACTTTAACTATAATTGAGCATAAAGATAGATTTCCTATGAAACCAAATTCCGGCAATGAATTTTTGCTTTTAGTGACATGAGTCGTTTAATCAATTTATTTTAAGATAATTTATCTCATGAATATTTCTTGACTAGTTTACGAAATATAGTGTCTCGAAACGAAATTTTCTTTTTGAAAATGCAAACACTGCAGGCGTGTCTTTAATTATCTTAAGTTCCATCTTTCGCTTATTTTGTCTTTCTTCTGTTCTTAAAGTAATGAATGGTGCATTTTCGGTATAATAAAAGTATTATACATCTTATGAAAATATCGCAGGAACTTTGAAATATTTTCATAAAACTCAAAATACGTTGAAAAAATACGAAAGTTATTCTCTTGTAACCGAAAGAGTATTAAGTTTTCTTTATTATTTCCATATATTTTCTATTTTAAGCTTTATTGTAAGCGATGCGAATTAATTAAAAATAATTATACATTTCTTAGCACTGAGCACTCAAAGATGTTTTTTCATTTTGTTTGTGCGTGTTTCGAATATTCAGACTTGGGAAGCAATATAACAGGTCGAAGGTTTTGAACACATCTTACTGAACTCTATGCGATAATAAATTGTGAAATACAAACGTTCGGAATCCGCTATTTTTAATTTAACGGTACTCACTTTACTTGCTTATAAATATGACCATATTCAACTACATGAGAATTGCTTATTTATGTTATTCTGTGAAACCAGTGTGTATTTACGAATAGTTGAAGGCCACGTGGATTTGGTTGAACAACTTGGAATAATGGTTCATAAACTTGTGTGAATGCACTGTTCATAAACTCACATGAATGCACAGTTTTTTTAGAAGCCACATGGATTTGGTTGAAGGCCACCAAATCCACTGATTGAAGAAATTCGAATAATGGTTCATAAACTCGCGTGAATGTACAGTTTATAAACTCACATGAATGCACAGTTTTCTTAGAAGCGGTTCAAAATTCTTAAGAATAATCGTTCCGATATTTTCACTTTCTACGCTAGAGCATGCAGTTTAAATTCAGCACACTATTTATCGCGCAAAAAAGCCGTGTGCAACATGATATAAAATTATTCTTATAATTTTCCTCTACTCGTTTCTCATGATTTAGAAATTATTGCACCCTATTAAGTACCTCAACCGATTTTTAACTAAGATTTTTTTGCCCATAGTTAAATGTTCCACCCTAAAACAGTTTAGGTGAACGTACAAAACTAAGGTGGCCCATATTGGGATGTAATGTACATTTCAATAATACACATTTGCAATACAGTGGAAATATAATTAAATATAATGTACACTTAGTAATACATTTATAATAAGGTTGCATATAATGTACACTTCGTAATATATGTTTTTATATATTTCAATTCAAATTTTCGTTTGAGTCCGGTCAACTATGATTCCAAAAAAGCATTTGCATTTTAGTTGATAAATCGGGTGTTACTAGCTGCAATTCTGGGAGTCATTTTTTCCTTAATTCTGGGAGTCAATTTTTTCTTTAATTCTGGGAGTCATTTTTTTCTTTAATTCTGGGAGTCATTTTTTTCTTTAATTCTGGGAGTCATTTTTTTCTTTAATTCTGGGAGTCATTCAGTCTGCAGTCATTTCTTTTTAAACTTTACACTGACAGGTCACGAGTAAATTCCTGGATTATTTGTATCGGACAGATGAAATCGAAAAAATAATGTATGTGCTATAATTTTTTTATAACTTAATGAAGGTATATAATTTTTCTACATTGTAATCCGCTTCTTCAGGTTCTTATTCATATTTGTCACATATTTTATTGAAAAAAATTTCGGTGTGCACTGTTACAAAAGTTAACCACCTTATTACTGACTTCATATCGACTTCATACTGACTTCGTAGAAAGTTTCAAAAGGAGTTAGTGAAATAATTTAAAAATGTATGATTACATATAAAAAATGTGCTCACTGTCATTTCTTAAGCTTTTATTTGGTTCAGTTTCACAATTTGTGCCACTTTTCAGCAAGAGGGGACGATCAAATTGCAGTGTAGTAAAAATTAGGAAAACCGGCCCAATATGGAGAGTGAATGAGTGACTGGATGATTAACTGCTCAACTTTCTTACGAATTTGCTTTTCTTCTGTTGTAAGTAGTTTCATTTATGCGGTTATATGATTTAAGTTCCAAGAGTGAAAACTCTCAGTGAGCGGAAAAAATGCATTGTGGTGTTAGAGAAACAGCCAAAACTACAAATTCTGCATCCTAGATATTTTTAAAAATCTATAACAATATCTTGTATAATAAAAATTTTCATGATATAATGTATTTGTATTTGTACAGTGTGATTTGTATTGTGGCTGTTAAAATACACGACCATAACGCATTACGAGAATACTTCGCGTCATTTTGAAAATACCACAAGACTTCGCGGCTGGTTCCTTTTACGGACACGGCGTGATGTGAGTCAACATTTGGACAATTTTCAGAAAAGATGACAGTAAATAAATTCTTTATGAGCTTACTAATGTACTGACGAAAAATACATATAACATAAGACCAATCAAGAATAAACTCAAAGCTTATTTATTTTTGCAGGAACTGTTAGAATGCCACTTAGTATTGCCGATGCATAACTTTTACAATTGTAGTTTACAAACCCCTGCTTATTGCCTGGAGTTATAATTGACGTTATAATTGGGACTAAGTAATAGTGATTATTTGTCCAGTTATAAACTCATTACGATTATAAAACCACTTAACTGTTTTTGGTACCCTCCTGATAAAGTCCAGAATATTTAACATCAGTGATGCATGCAGGATACTTTTGGGAACTAGATTATTTAATCAACGTTTGGTACTACTTTTGTTCTAATATCAGCTGGATTGATATCTTGTGTTGGATCAGTGTCCGACTTAAAATTAATAGTGCCAAGGACCTGGTGATTATATGGTTCCTCTGCTGCTGATACAGTCGAACCTAATAGACAAAAATATGTATAATGTTTCTTGCTTTGTCGTAAATGCGGTTCAGATTACGAATACATAAAAATAATTTTAAGATTTTAATATTTTGAACTTTTTTGTCGAAAAGACTTCACTTTAAATTTATCAGGATAGAAGAATTCCCCTTTTAAGCAAACTTTTAACGGAATCCGTACTATCAATAGACGAATTTTTGTCAATTTTGTAAAAAATATATACTTTTTGTGTATAGATGATAAAATTGATTTCAACATTTGAGAATTCGTTGTGAGTTCCGGTGTAGTTTTAATCAGAGGTTTACATCTTAAATTCCGGGCAACCGAAAGTACATTTTCCAGTAATATATACATAAACAATTCAGTTCCAAATTCATATTTCCAAACTCTTGGAATGAACACACTTAGAATGAACACACACGTCCAGCAATTGAAGCATGTAAATGTACATTACACATGGAATATAGAACATATGATGTTGCGTTCCAGCGTATAAATGTTCCGCTCCGTTTAAAAAAATATCTGGAAGAAATTAAGTTTTAATTTATAATTTTAATTTTTAGAATATACGATATTTTTTATACAACTGGAAGTGTACCATTACAACGCAGATATGTGCATGCAAAATTAGTACTTCATAATTTTAATTTTCAAAATATAGTTAGCTAATTATGTTGTTAACTGGATTTTCTTTGATAATTCTGCTTGGTGGTATAAATAATGTCGGTTTTAACATTTCAGTCAACAAACAGCTTTTTATATCTGCATAGCAACGCCATTATTTGGATTTAAAATTCTAATAGTTTCCTAGCCCTAGACAAGTTGAGTGTACACAACATTAAAGGTTATATATATGTCTTGCATAAAACCGTTCACCCAAAACAAGTCCATTTAATGCTCCTGGAAACCGTTAAGGTGGAAATTGTAATGAACGGGCTCTCCTATAATTCCTCAGGAATGTTTGAATGTGTTTCAATTTAGAATGAAACATTTACTTTTTGTCAAAGCTAATCTTTCATGTAAATGTTTGTAATTTTTTCATTTAAATGTTGGTAATTTTTTTTATTTCAACGTTCTCAATATTTTTCTTTTAAATATTCGACCAACAGGGCCGTATTTATATTTATGGAGGCCCTAGGCGCAACATTATTGTTCGGCCCGACAAGAACAAGACTATTTCAGTTAATCAAATCCATATACACATTTTTTTAAGCTTACTGAATATAAAAGTCGACACTTCCATAATAAATCATTTTAATAAAAAAAAGTAACACAACTTTGTTATAGATATATTTTCATTAAGAATAAGTATAAAAATTAATCAGTTCAAATTTAAATCAATTTCTTTTCTGGCTTTGGTCTATAATGTTATCTTAATTAAGTGCATTATATCTGATTCATTGCTTAATAACGGCAGGTCACGTATTTTATTTTAGTGCAATTTGCTTCTTATATAATTTTTATTCGTTTCAATACTGGAAATGAGCGTTCAGCACTTGGCATTGATATAGTCATCGTTAAAAATATTTTTAAAATCGTTTTAACGCTCGGAAAAGTAGATCTCAGCCTATCCTTTATAAATTTGTACATATTTTTAATTGAATAATTTTCTCCCTTTACCATTATTAAAAATTGCTTAACTTTCATGAATGAATTTTTTAAAGTAAAAAAAAGTCCCATATGTTTACAAAATTTTGTTAATACTAGCCTTGTATTTGTCTTGATCTACATCTTTCTTTGAAAAATGTCAAACATATCTAATATGCCTAAATAGCATTTTGCTCTTTCATTAACTTCCAAAATTACATTAAAAGTGTTAACAATGACATTTTCTTTCCCATGTAATATAATCTCATTATTAGACTGTGAAACTTCGTCACACATGTTTTTCGGGGTTTTTTTTTTTTTTTTTTTTACATTTTTCATCTTACACAAATTTTGTCTCATCTGTTAATCAATTCGCTTTTTCATTTAAAGCAGTAAACTTATTTCTCATATCTAATATAAAACCAACTAAAGGATGCAAAACATTTTATTAGCTAACAACAAATCCATATCGGGATTTTGTAGAGATTTATTAGTAGTATTTATTCGTTGTAAAATTTTATCCCAAGCAACTGTTAAAATTGCTATTTCTAAAATATCAAAATGTTCTGTCAATGATGAGCTTCCTAATTCAGAGATTGGTATTTCATGAGAAGAAATGGATAGTTCAAGTAATACCCTTTTAATTTGTTTATATGCACGTTTCATAGTCAATACAGTGTTAGTTTTTGCTGACCACTCGTTTCATTCAGCAATTTAACAATTAACGATATTTTATCTAAATATATTGCATACCCCATCATATGGATGAAGATGAAAAGTAATTATTTACATCTATAATAATAAAATAATATATCTGTCTGTTTGTACATTCTGTAGCGGAAAATCTAAACGTTGTACGGACATGAAATTTGGTACACGGATACTTCAGGACTTGGGACGATGTGCCTCACCGAGATGTTTTAAAAATTCGAATTAGTTTTTTAGTTATTTTAGGTCTAAAAACTCCCTGTTCACAGCATATTTGTGCCGTGAGCGGGAAGTTTTTCCCGTGAACGGGTTATTCTATTGTCGTGAACGAACCATTATATTGCAAGGTTGCCGATGGCGCCAATTGGTGCTACTAGATACTACCTCATACTTTAAATGCGGAGCACAGGGGATTTTTAGAAAATAGTGAAGTATTTTTATAGTCATTATCAAATTGCGCTATACAATTAGCTTGTTTGCGAATGGAAAATATCGGGTGTAGGAATGATTTTTGTTCTAAACAGGCATTTCGGAAATTGATTTGTGTTATTTCAATCCTCATTTGCACTATTTATTAATTTAGACTTTTGAATCAATGCCATTGAAGACATGAGATTTTCCCTCCAACCCAGGATGGGACCTTTACCGGATTCTACAGGCGTCGGGATTTATTTTTCTGGTGGAAGAGAACGATTTTTGTTCAAAACAGGCATTTCGAAAGTTGATTTGTGTCATTTTTGTCCTCATTTGTGTTATTTATTAATAGAAAGTGTTCACGGTGTTGCTCTAGATTTAAGAGGCAAACCTCTAATAAATACTACATCGGAACTAACAGCAAATTCCTGAAATCCAAGTAGAATTAATAATACGTTCGTTTGTAACAAAAATAAAATAAAGTTTTGTTTTATGGGTGTACACAAAGCTACTCTACGTCCGCTCATTTTAAATCCCAGGCAACGGTGGGTACATTTTCTAGTTTTGAATAAAGCTAAAATATTACACTGCTTCTGGATAAGATCCCACAGAATAGTTGCCAATTAAATTTAAGGAAGACTAAAGAATGGTATATAAGGTGCAAAGGGACTCTGTTTCTTCAGTCTAGCTGGTAAACCTGTATATATATACATTTCACATTGGTAATTTTATCATAGCTTTGCCCTCTGCACATTTTTATGCCTGACGATAATCCTTCTAATTTTTAATATTACCTCTTTTAAATATAAGGAATTATGATGTGCAATACTGCTGAAACCGATATATGTTTTTCTAATATCTGAATTTCCGGTAATGTACCTAACTATACTAGCTAGTTGGTCATTATAGGCAACATCTTGCGTTGAATCGAGTATTATTGAAAAAAAAGTAGCTTCCTTAATTTCTGATACTAATATTTCTCTTGCTTTATTTTCTATTAATGCTGTGAATTCATCAGAAGACTGGTAAAAAAGACAATTTGATCTGCCAGAACTGCAGTTGACGTGCGTACATTTTAATGTGATGTTTTAAAAAATCATCAAACTCACTTAATGTAAGCACGATAAATAATTTCCACTAGAATCAGAGAAAATATAATTTGTATTGCTTATAAATGCAAGCCCTAGTTTACTAAGGAACATAATTGCAACTATTATTCTCTCCAAAACCTCTCTTCAATAATTTTCTTCAAATTGTATTGGCTTCATCTATTTAGACCTTTTAACATTAAACACCCAATTCATTTACATGTTTGATATATATTCTACTACATTCTCTGTATTATTTTCTTTTAATTTCGAATTTACCAGCATTTTGAGGCATATTTATTAAAATATGCTCGATAAATTGTTCATTAATACTAAATAACCACACTGTTATATCGGTAGGATAAGAGATAATTTGCTTGCTGGTAAGTACAGGGTTGCTTTTTTCTTTCCTTCTGTATTTTCCCTCAGTATTTTGATATTCTGAATTTTCACTTTCGTCTCCTAATGATATTGATATCAATATTTAGCTCTTATTCTGAGAAGTTTGAAGTGCAACTTCAGTTATATGAAATTCTTCACTTCCTTCATTTTCAGAAGAACGTAAGAAAGACAAATTCTCCCCCCCCCCTTTAACTGTTCAGCTGTTTGTTGATTCGCTTTCTATTACTAGCTCCGGATTCAAACTTTCTTGGCACCATTATGTGTATTATACAGTCAAAAGTGAAATAAATATTTATGAAATCCAAAATAAACATATAAATAAATAAAATTAATAATTATATTAAAAGCTACAAAAATAGAATCAGCAGTATCTGAGTTTTGTTAAAATAAACGAATAGCAGTAAAATAAGAATAATATATTCATTGAAAATATATTCGTACAAACTACAACTATGTAATTAAATCTACAACTATGTAATAGTAGTTTGTACGAATATATTTATTGAAAATATATTCGTACAAACTACAACTATTTTTTATGTATATGCGCTTGTATAGTGCTTTACAAATATTAGTCAAATAACGGTAACTAAACTGTTCGTTGTCTAAACTAAAAAATCAGTTCTCACTCTTCTACGGTTGCGAATGTGTGAAATATATGTAGATATAGGGAACAAAATAGCAATTCCCCAATAACTTTTTGCCTCATTGGTAGTAATCGTACATGAATTTTATGCATTGCAGCATCCTGTGAGTTTTATATTCTTAGTAAAGAATAATGTATTTCAAATGGAGGCAGAAGACCTTTAGTCTCTATATTATGAATCTAATATTTAAAAATAAATTTTTTTTTCAACTTTAATCAGTCTGTTTTTTATACTGTTGTAAGAAGCAAGACCCAAAACTGTAGCCCACAGAGAATAAGGCCTCAGCTTGCGCCTAATGCGCCTAGTGGTAAATGCGACCATATCTACCGATATTGAGCTTATAAAATTCGAAATAAAATTAGCACTTACTTACTGGTAAAGATTCTGTGGTGACTAGCCTTGCATCATATTTTGATACGGAGCATTTTTCAATTACACTACCTAACACAGAAATTGCAACACCATCTAAACGTGAATAGAGTGTGATGATAAAAGACACAAGACAGAGATGGCATATATAAATAAATACATGATGTTAATTTCAGAAGGATAATGCAATACAGTAATGTCATAGACAGGGTGATCAGTGGGCAATAAGACCACCGATAAAGTAGGCAATAGTAGGCAATAGGACCACCGATTGTGGCGATAAAAGCAGCAACCATCCTAGAAACAGATTTAATGACCGTGCTGATAGTTTCCTGAGAGATGGATGACCATATGCCTTCAACTGTCCTCCACAGATCGTCCTCTGTTTGAGGAGGGACAGATCAGTCAAACGACGGTCAATCACGTTCCATACATGCTCGATGGCTGGGCGATATGGAGACAGCGGAGACCAAGGAAGCACCTGGATACCTTACAATGCTTTTCTGCTGCTGGTTGCCGTATGCGGTCGCGCGTTATCTTGCTGGAAAATAGCATATTGCAATGGCTGAAGGTAGGGCAGTGTAACCGGCCGCAGCACCTCATCCACATATCGTCATGCCGTCATTCTGCCTCTGATACGAATCAGAGATAGCTCGCTATCGAAGACGATGGCACCCCAAACCATGATGCCGTGTTGTCGAACAGAATGGTGTTCAACAGTCGCAGCAGGGTTAGATCTGTTTCCACATCGCCTCCAGACTCTCACACAGTGACTGTCATTCGACAAACAGAACCGAGACTCGCCGTTGTCCCATTCAGTCGTCCAAGAGGCTCAGGCCGACACCATTGCAATCGCTCACGCCGGTGTCTTGTCGTCAATGGCAGTCTTCGTAAAGGATGGTTTAAGTGCAAGCCGCTTTCGGTCAATCGTCGAGAAACTGTTCTCGCTGATATTGGCGTATACATTCAACGTACATGCAAATTCTACAGAATGTCGAC
Organism: Amaurobius ferox; assembly: GCA_951213105.1. Classification (NCBI taxonomy): domain Eukaryota; kingdom Metazoa; phylum Arthropoda; class Arachnida; order Araneae; family Amaurobiidae; genus Amaurobius; species Amaurobius ferox. Next base: position 112,198,555 of record OX578133.1, on the reverse strand, counting down.
AGTCGTCGTTTGTGGGGCCGACGCCACATGCCCTTGAATGCGTCGATCAAGGCGTTCTGGCTTACGGCTGGATGGACCTGTACCGCTGTGAAGATTCACATGCCTTTCTTCAATCCATCTACTCCAAATCCTTTGCAGAGCGGACGCATCTACGCGTGTTTCAGCGGCGATACGCTTGTAGGACCATCCAGCTGTATGCAGGCCTAAAATTAATCTCCTCGCACGATCGTCCAAATGCTAAAATGAACTTCGTCATCGGCCAGGCATCTCTTCAACAACACGTGTCTTCTGAAACGAGAAACAGCTCGGAAAACGAGTTTCCGTAGACGACAGACAGTAAGAACTGTTGGCTCATCTGCCGTTTACATCTCTTTTATCTACGCTCGAATCACGCGAATTACTTGTATTTCAGATTATTTGCATTTATCAGCCAGCTGCGTTTGTCTCGAAGTTTGCATAATTTTACGGCCAAAGCTTCATAGTGTTGCATTTTCTATGTCGGGTAGTGTATATGCTCGGACCCGAAGATATCGTTTGGTCGAATCATATATCATCGGGTTACTACAATCGAGGTCCTGGGTGCAAACCCGAACGTGGGGTAGCCGCTCCTGTCAGTGGTGATGGACGAGATAGGAATGCCTTATCAAGGTCAATCACAACACCACTCCATGGAGATAGCAGCACCACAAAAAGACGCAGTCACTCTTCCTTTCAGCTTTTGATCCGCGGCACCCGTCGACTTCACGTTGGGAATTTGAGAGCATTAGTTGACTCCACAATGTTCTCACAGGTTTGATTGCACGCGTTTTCTTCTAAGAGAAGGTGTTGATATGTCCTTGCGTCATTTCCTGCTACGACGCACTTTTCCAATTATAGGCTTGGTCCCGAAGATGGCTTTTAGTATAACCGTGTAGCATCGGGCTACTATACTTGAGCCCTAGGGTTTAAGCGTGAACAAGAGAAAGTGAGATCCGCGTGGGGCACATACAAATGTGGAATGCTAAAGCTGCTTAAAATCAGCCATGTAAATGAAGGATGATTGTTAAAGCTGCTTGAAATTTGCCGCTGGTAAATTAAATGATATGTCTGAAGATTTTCATTGAAGAAATTTTCGAGAGCGATACTTTTAATGATAAAATAGTGGCAATTTTAAAAACTCAAGCAGATATCTCAAAAATAGAGAAGTTAGATCTTTAGGTTTTAAAATCCAGTTCCTCTAATGTACGGATTGTCTGTGCCCATCTCGCAGCTGCCAAGAAGTATCTGGTAATCTTGGCAGGATCATCTGCTGGAATAAATTGTTTGAAAATGGCAAAATGTTGGCTAAATTTCGATTTTTAATGTATTCAAAACTTTTAAACTAATTCTATTTAAAAAGTATTGTCAAGGCGCATCGTCGTATGAGTTGAGGCATATCACTGCACTAAATTTTGCGGCTGTCGGTAACTTGTACTTTCAGCAATGCGCGCGCACACACATAAATACGCATACATAAACATACACACACATCTCCTTTATTATTATAGAAAATACTTATTAACAATTAGATTCAGAATTTCACATATATAAAATTATATGTATATTTGTCCTATAGAAAATCAAGGGATTGAAGTCTAAAGGGCAAACTAGTTCTAGGGGTAACTCGGCAAGGAGATATTGGTACGGTTTATAATTTTTCTTTGTTATTTGATCATAGTAAAAGTACATCTACTAGTAATTATATGGAGAAAAAAAGTTTAAGGCAATTTTCAGCTTACAGATTCCGTATAATATTTTCACCCCCCCCCCTCTTTTTATGGAAAAGGGAGAGGTTCAACTATTGTCCTATTCAATTACTTTCATTGAAAGGGACACTCCCAGTGGCGAAGGCTTAATTTTCAGTTATCAAGCAATTTTGTAAAGAAAGAATGTGCTTTAACCAAAATCTTAAGGTTAAAAGCTTTGTCACCAAAGAGACGATCAACTTTGGAGGAAATGGGTGGTAATCTTGGACAACGTCGGGAACACCTACTACTTATAATATGAAATAATTTGGATAATAATTAGTCACTAATTTTAAACATTTTTCTTAATAAATTTTTTCTCAGAGAATACACAAATTTGATAACCATACTAAAACTTATTTTATAATTAAAAAACAAAACAACGAAACAGAAAACTGGTAGTGTGATATTTCATTTTTCGAAAATAATTTCTCATATATCTATAAAATGCAAGATCATTCATTCTGCTTCTGAACGATATTTTCCTAGCTCTGGTTTGCATAATTAATATTTTATAGTGGTCCGATTCACTTTCGTATGAACTCTCTTGTAAAGAATCCGGCCGCTTCAATCAAACCTACTATTGTGTTTCGAGCTCCACTTTCGTATCTGCTTTATTAAAGCGCCTTTAACGTCAGTTGGAAGTGAAAATGGATCTAAAATTAATTGAAAAATTCTTTAGAAGTTTATTCGGGTTCATTATCGAAAAATTTTGGCATTTAACATGGCTTTTTAGATTAGTATTCTGTAAACCTCATAAGTTTTCAGGAATATTAAGAAAACTATATATTATATTTAATTAACACAGATGATAGCTTCTGTGTAACGCTTCCAAAGCATTTTCAAAGTTAATTAGAAAATTGTCTATCTTGTTATGAGACTATCAATTTGAAAAATACGTAACTGCTATTTATTAATTTATTTCTAATATGACATTTTAACATGTGAAGACAAGATATATTTGCTAATTAAATTATTAATTTATATTTTCACTTTTTTATACAATGTAATAGTATAGAGAAAGTATTGTTTACATGAAAATTTTCGAATTCGAAATTTTGATGCCGATATATATTTTAGACCCTCCTGAACACTTTTTGATTATTTTTGGAGTGATATCCGTCTGTAAGTCTGTAGTCGATTTCTTGTGTACATGATAGCTGCTACGAATATTATTGGATTTTCACGATATTTTATATCCGATTTTGTTATCGAAAAACCTAGAACTAGATAGACAAATTCAGCTAGCAGTCATTTTCAACTCATAAGATGCCTTTCCATGGTAGGTAGACTATACTGCTCCAAGTCTTTTGATGACCTCCTCCACCCTCCCACACACCCCGGTCTGGACAGTGAATGAATGTATGGTAGGCATAAGTAGAAATGCTCTGAACTATCACGGTTGGAAGGAAATATTTCTAATACTTCCGCTAGAAAAATTCTTAAATTCTTGTTATCAGGATCTTTGTGGACCTCGGTCACCTCACCGAACCCTTGTTATAAAGAGGCCCAAACCAATATATCAGTCAGTGTGACGCCATGACTACGTAAAATGCAGTGCTGGCAAAAGGTACTCAATATCAGATATTTTAAAATAAGCTTTCCAAAAAGTCCAAAGCTTCTGTCTGAAGAATATGTCGGCGTTCATATGAAATGGAATTAATAAAAAATAAAACGTATTTCAGACATGCTGAGAAATTGGAAGTTCAAATATATTGATTTACAAAATAACGTTTCGTTATCTCTAGATTTTAAGTTTTCTATTTATGTTATGGACTACATTTAATGTTAACAAATATTGCTGAAAACTCAATTTCCAGAATACTTTTTGCATAGTAGGAATTCTGTTTCATAATTAATAAGATATAGCTGTATAAGTAATACGAAATACATCACTTTGTTTGGTTTTAAAGCCTACAGTTTCTTTTCAATTTCAATCGTACATTATTCTTTTGTTTAAAATGTCAAATCCTTTATTTAAATTGAAAGGAATTTAGAAGAGAAACCTTTTATTATTTATGAACCCCTGTATTATATACATTAATACGATATTGCCTATTTATTGGCCCTCTATGACAAGCTCTAAAGCTTCGATACTTTTATTTCCTGATAGATTCTCGGATTGAACTATTTTCTATGAATGGTTTCTTCAATGAAGTTGTAGGAAATTGAAATAAGAGCATATAGATAAGATGGAGTTATATTCTAATTTGCATATTATATATATATACATATATATAAATACAATATACAGTAATGCACACAGAAACGTAGAATACGCATTAACGAAACATGTATGGTCCTTGATAACGTACATGGTTTCGGATATGTTTTTCACTTTATGCAATTTATTCAATTTCAAATTATTTTTGTGAGCTAGAATATGCCTAGCTTTGCCGGACAGTCCATCCATCCTACTTAGTAACACATTTAACGAATTTTTTTAATATCACCAAATTGATAAAAATATTTGTGAGTCCATAAAAATATCATAGAATTGATAAAATCGCGCTTAATAAATGAAAATAATTGTGTTATGTTAGGGGATAGTATTGTGATGATGTTTCGTCAATTTGTCGCAAAATGGGACTATCTGTTCTACAGTCCCACTTGGCGATAAATTTGGGGATTTTTTAAGTTATCGCTAAATTGACTAAAATGTCGCCAAACCTTCCATGGAGGTCGCATTCAAACGATATGATTTCCATCAATTTATTTGAAGCAAATGATATCATGTCGCTTAGCAACGGATCCAATGTGTTATGCGGCATACGATTTTATAATAAATCTTTTCCGATTTGAATAATAAAGATATGTATATAAAATAAATTTCATTGACATTGCATTTTTGACTGGATAATATCAATTACGGTCTTCAGGTTTAAACATTATTATTATTGATATTTTCGGGGACTTTTGATTCAGGGATTATTGATATTTTCAAGTTATTATGACATTGTTTTATTATGACGAAAATTGTTGAAACTCATATACAGTACGTTGTACGAGTAATCTTCTACAAATGCATTATATCTTCTAATCTACGAGAATATAAGTAGTACAGGTATATTGGCATATATTTTGATATATATTGGCATATATTTTGATATATATTGGCATATATTGGAATCAATTACGACATTCTGGTAAAAGATTACGGGAATTATTGATATTTTCAATTTATTACGTCATCTCCTTTATTTTAGCAAATATTTTTGAGACTCATATTGTAATACGGGTAATCTTCTACTAACACACTGGCATATTTTCTAATCTACGACAATATAAGTAGTACGGGGTTGCATGTAATGATTCAATTCCTTTTTTTTTGTAAATTTGCTTACAAAAGGGGTCAGGATGTTTTATTCTTAAGATCTGCCCGTGAAGATAATTTTGCATAGTGAGAACAGATATTCTTAAACTTCTCTTTATGAGCAATAAATTTAATATTTTAACAGAATTTGCACATGATTGCGAATTATAAGTTTCTTTGTATTATATACTCCGTACGAAGAACGGGTATGCTGCTAGTATATAAATATAAATAAAATTGAAAATCTGTCTGTCTGTCTGTTTGCTTGTTTGACCCGCCATCACGAAAGAATGGCTGAAACGAATTTGATAAAATTTTGTGGGTAGCCTGGAAATAGTCCTCCATAAATTTCTTCTAAGTTTCGAGTTTTTAAGACCAGGAGTTCTTGAGATATTGGTGAAAAACGTAACTTTTCCCAGCAGTTCTACTCTCTAACTCCGTGGTTTATACAAACATAAAGGATGAAAATAGTTTGTTTAAAACGTCAAACTGAAATAAAACTTTATTTCTGAGTTTGGTGGAGATTTTTTGCGCAAATTAGTCACTATCTGAAAACATGAATTATTTGAAACATGAATTTAAATGGAAAATCTATCTCCATGGTTTAGTTTTCACAATAATTTACTCAACAATGAAAAGTATAAAGAAATCAAAAGGGTTATAAGTATAAAGAAATCAAAAGGGTGATTAATTTCGCAGTTTATGAGGAAGATTCTATCGTATATCATGTTACTCAGCAACGCAATTAAATTAAATGTGTTTGTTAAAATTTATTATTATTTTTTCTATTTGATTAATAAATAAATGGATGTAAAAATATATTTTATAAATGAGCGGTTTGATTGTTCTTTTAATTATATTAATTGCAGACTGCGTACATCACTTTCATTTATTTTGACAAAGAGTTTTCAAGCTCATATATTGTGTTTAGCTAATAAACTCATGTATTGTGTTTACCCAATAAATTCATTTAGCCGATTGTTAAAACAGAAAAAGAGTAGAACGGGTGTATCTTATACAATTTTAGTGTTTTTATTTTGTATATACAAACGGGATCAGGATATTTTATTCCTTTGATCTGCAAATTCAGAGCTACGAATTTGGCGGAATATCGCTAATTTGGTAACTTTTCTTAAACTTTACCAAATTAGCGGAAATGTCTCCAAATTGATGAAAACGACGCAAATCAAAGAAATTAAATTTGTTTTTTTAGAAGAGAGTACTGAAATGATGTTTCGGTAGCATTTGTCGGTCAGTCCATCCATACTACTTAGTAACACATTTAGCGAATTTTTTAAATATCACCAAATTGATAAAAATATTTGTAAATCCATAAAAATATCATGAAATTGATAAAATGGCGCTTAATAAATGAAATTAATTGCGTTTTGTTAGGGGATAGTATTGTGATGATGTTTTGTCAATTTGTCGCAAAATCAGTTCTAGAGTCCCACTTGGAGATAAATTTGGCGATTTTTTAAATTATCGCTAAATTGACGAAAATGTCGCCAAACTTTCCATGGAGATCCCATTATTCAGACGATATGATTATCATAAATTCATTTGAAGTAAATGATATCATGTCGCTTAGCAACTGATCCACTGTGTTATGAGGCATACGAATTTTATTAAATCTTTTCCGATGTGAATAATAAAGATATGTATATAAAATAAATTTCATTGGCATTGCAGTTTTGACTGGATAATATCAATTACGGTCTTCAGGTTTAAACATTATTATTATTGATATTTACGAGGACTGTTGATTCAGGGATTATTGATATTTTCAAGTTATTATGCCATTGTTTTATTATGACAAAAATTGTTGAAACTCATATATAGCCCGTTGTACGAGTAATCTTCTAATCAACGAGAATATAAGTAGTATAGGTATATTGCATATAGTTTGATATATATTAGCATATATTGGAATCAATTACGACCTTCTAGTATAAAGATGACGGGGATTATTGATATTTCCAATGTATTACGTCATCTGTTTTATTTTGGCAAAGATTTTTGAGACTCATATTGTAATACGGGTAATTTTCTACTAACACACAGGCATATGTTCTTTTCTACGATAATATAAGTAGTACGGGGATATATATATTATATATATATATATATATATTTCCATATAATGTTAGTGCTTTCATTCTGGCATATATTGGAATCAATTACGGGTTTATTGATATTTTTAATTTATACATGTAATCTACTTATACAGGTTATATCTTCTAATATTCATATATATAAGTAGTATGGGTCCCATACAATGTTAGCGCTTTTATTTTGTATATATTTATTCAATTTCATATTTTTTTAATATTTGCTTTCAAAACGGGCCAGGATGTTTTGTTCTTCAGGTCTGCTCTTGAAAATAATTTTGCATAGTGAGAACAGATATTCTTAAACGTCTCTTTAGGAGCAGTAAATTTAATATTTTAACATGATTTGCACATGATTGTGAATTATAAGTTTCTTTATATTATATACTCCGTACGAAGAACGGGTATGCTGCTAGTATATATATAAGAATCCTCATGATTCTCTTGCTCTCCGTTAAAATGCTATTTTAAAATATGATAGAATATTAAGGATGTAGTGGCATAAAATTAAGCTATGAAATTTTAATGATTTTAGCATTTTCATACAAAGCTAGTTATTCACTAAATGCTAAAACATTGATTCTTCCTTTTAATATTGCATTTACGGTTGGCCGCACGCAAATAAACAATTATGTGTACTCGTTCCACAAAGCCACATAAAAGCATTTTGCTTATAAAATGTAATCAGTCATTATAACGTGTATGCGAAGAAAAGTACTTGTAAGTTACTTTAGATTTAATGTATCGACAAATTTATAAGTGGAGTTCCTTATTATGAACCCCCTTTTAAATGTCTTCATTTTAAGTACTTATTTCCTGAAAGTTCTAAAAATGTCAAGCGTTTCGCAAATAATGCATGCTTGTAAATAATGAATTTTATTTATAAGAATACAGCAATGATTTTTTTAATTTTTTGTGTAATCGTTAAATATCAGGGAGGAAGATATTTATAAAACTAGTTATATTTTTTCGTGATTAGATTAGTGTGCATTTTCGAGAACATTTCTAAATAGTAACATATCAAAAATAATTTAAGGAGTATTTAGAGAAAATATGTATTTTTTAAGTTATATTATATGAATACCGCTATCATTTTTGATGAAATATATTTATCTAATATGTATTTCTTATTTTGTATAAGTCGTGTTACTTCGACAGATAAATTATGAGATAGGGTTGAGTTAAAATTGCAGATAACAGCATTTTTGGATCTTTTTCGTTCTTTTCGTGCTCTTTTCAGCATGATATATCCGATACCAAATAAACTGAGACATTACGCAAATTTAGCCATTGATACAAATACTGCAATTGCATGTATAAGTTATCCCTGCTCAAACCTGTGAAACTGTCCAAGGATTTTGCTGTCCTTTAATGGTAACGTTATGTTACCAAATTATTTGCTTGATTTAAAATTTAAAAAATAATCCTCTTTTTATGTCTGAACATTTGGATTATGCATAAATACGATAGTACATATTTATTAGTGTCGTATTGAAAGTTATAGAGCTTTTTCTTCCATGATCGTTTCTCAGATTGTACCTTTTATATAACGCTGGTTTTTTTTCAGTGAAGTAATAACACAGATATTTTATACCTTTGAGTACGTTGGACGTTCTGGTTTAGAATGAAAAGTACTAGGACATTGAAGGAAGAGCATAGGAATAAGAAGGAATTAAATTCTAGTTTACATGTATACACAGGAAGAACTAGGTTATATCTGTATTAGCTGGAAAGCTGACTCACAAAAATAATTACTAACATGAAATAATTTAGTTCCCTTATTTAATAGTCGGATTACTAGATCATGAATACATATAATAGTGAATTTTATTTAAATAATTATCTCCCAGGAGGCTTTATTTGAATTATCTCATAATTACCGAAGTTTCACATGTATCAACGAATTATACAGCGATCACATACTCTTAGTATCTCCTTGATAGAAACAGGAATGAAAATTAGATGACGGCAATTGTTTCAAGGACACTTTCATCAGATTATAAAAGTAGAGTGTATTAATCGAAAGAATAGACACAACTGCTTAATATTTTAATTATCTTTGGTAGTTATTTTAATTAGTATGGCTCATATCCTGGAAACAATTGTTGGTAATTTAATTTCATACCTTCTACTATCAAGAAAGTAAAATTAGTTTATAATTTCACAACTAATGCACATCTATTCGATAGTTTTCTAGTGTGAATAATATGTTTTGAGAGTATTATTCAATATATTGAATGTGGCTAACTTCTTTACAGTACTAAATTGCACGGACGTTCTTTCCTTAAGAGGATTTTTCTTGTTTTCCATTAAAATGCTTTTTTAAAATGTAATAGAATATTAAAAATGTGGTGGTATGAAATTGAGCCATAAATAATTTTACAAGACTTAAGCGTTTTCTTGTATATCTAGAGAATCATTACGTGCCAAAATATTGACTTTTCATACTTAAGACTCCATGTATGGTTGGCAACACTGGTTGGCAACAATGGTTCCTCATGCCACATAAAGCATTTTACTTATACGAGGTAATCAAGTGTCAAAAAGTAAATAGGAAGAAAAGTACTTGTAAGTTACTTTAAAGACTTAACGTAATGGCAAATTTTTAACTGACGTTCCTTGCTATGAACCCTTTTTAAATGTCTTCCTTTTAAGTGCTTATTTCCTAAAAGTTCTAATAATGTTAAGAGTTTTGCAAACAATATATGCGGCTACATAATGAATTGCGTTTCAAAAAATGCAGTTCTGTCATTCTTTTTACATTTACTGAGAAATGACGAAACATAGGAGATGGATTCATTTATTTAAATTTGTTAAATTATTACGTGAGTATGTTAGTGTTTATTTTCGTCATCATTTCTAGACAATAACGTATTAATGTCAAACGCAGGAGTATATTTTTATAGCTATGTTTAAACATACCTTTATCGCTTTTCATAAAAATATATTTTTCCTAAAAAAATTTATTCACTTATACAATTTTTGTAAGAGTAATTATAACTCATCGATTGCAGATAACTGTATCCATGACCGGTTTTGCGCATGTTATGCTCTCCACAACATGGAATAACTGATGCCTGCAATGATAGCAAGAAAACTTACTATGAGCCTTAATGTAAAAAAATCTTTATAGAAACCTATAAATACATTCCCATAATACAGCCGGCATAACTTTAAAAAAACTGATGTGGGCAGTACATGACTTTCCTTATATAATGCAATGAATTTACTACTTTTACAATAAAAAAAATCTGATGTGGGCAACACATGACTTTCCTTATATAATGCAATGAATTTACTACATTTACAGTTAAAAAATGTTATTCTTATAGTAGATACTTATATTCTTTCCAATATATGGAATTTTCTTCAATTAGTCGTCATTTTCATTGATTTAGCGTCATTTTTATCAATTTGGCAAGATTTTTGTTAATTTGGCAACAATTAAAAATGTCGCCAAGTTGGCGACATTCCGCCGAATTTATCGCCAAAATCTCGCCAAGCGTTATGGATGGAGAAATAAGTTATTCTTACAGCAGATAAATGACTATTGGCGTTCAAATACAAAAGTATTACTCAAAGTATCTTTTTTCATGAATGGAACGAGCTAGATCCATGAGAATGATGTCACCCATTTTATCGCGTAGTAGTACATATGAAAAGTGAACATGTTTCTCAATAGGAAATATTGTTTTTATTTTATATAACTTTTTGATAATTTTTGTGAAAAATGTGCAATATCTCAAGAACGGTTCATGTTAGCGTTCTAAAATTTATGTCAATCGTTTTCTAATGAAAAATTACATAAGAAATGTCTATTTGCGTAACTTTATTAGAGGTTTTAATTTTTTGACGATTTTTTCAAAATTTCACTCGAAAATTTAGGGGAGTTCTGAACATTCGTTGCTTATAAAAACAATAGGCTTCCAGTGTTTACGGATTGTGATTTTTGTACCAAATTTCGTTCGAATCGGGCCATTCGTTCGTCAGTTTTCGTCTCCACAGTCTCACTGACGTACACACACACACACACAGACATCACTTCAAAAATTCTTGATTCGTGATCAGGGATGCTTGACAAGTGCTCTCCCGTCGTAATCGAATTCTCGACCCCGTCACAATAATTTCCTTATACATTATGTATATAAGGAAAGTAAAAATTAAGTTCAGTGTTGCACCATGCTACAAAGGCTAAAGTTATACTCTAACGGCATGCCTAACAGGGGCGTTCCTATAGCAAGAATAGGATTCTACTTGTAGATAATAGTATCCATGTTCCAGTATAATCATTTAACGGTTCATGTATGCTGTTATTTGCAATGGGAGTTCAATTATAGCTTTGGGGCGGTTGTGGGAGGGCGACTATAGGCGGGTTGTGGGAGAATAAGTATAACATATTAGGGAATCTTTGCGCTTCCCGGTCTTGGAATAATTGAATCTTGTTTTAAAATTCGATTTAGTGTTCCAATTATTTTATGTTAAAGCGCAATTTTGAACAATTATCACACAAATATGTTCCTCAGCAGTACAAAATATTATCAAAGAGTTCCCATCTTGACACCAACGAAACAATCAGAAAACTATCTTTGCAACGATCTTTAAATTGAATTCGTGGGATAATTCTTTCATATTTAAAACTATTTTGAAAATACATCGAAATTCGTGTATTTTAGGCGTATTCAGTTTTATTTTCGTGCATCGCAGAATTGAAGATCACAAGTTTCTAATTCTTTGGGTAAATATGGAGTGATATCTTTGCATTTTTATAGCTTTTCAATTATTATATTTCTGAACTTTTTATTAAATTTTAAGTGAGTCTATAAAAGGGACAATTTTCTATTTGAACGTTATCTCCTTTCTCAGCGACGAATGACGTCACAACTGGGAGTGTTATGAAGCCCAGAGTGTTACCTGTACGTTGCTATGAAGAGCAGTGGCGTATTTATATAGTCGTTGTTAATTACGTTGTACAATTGTCATGATTGCGCATGGAAAAAAAAGATGTGAGGGAATGATTTTTATTCAAGACAGCCGTTTAAATATTGAATGGTGTTATCTGCATCTGTACTATTTACGGTGGCGGATGCTTATTTAGTACTCAGGTGACACTGGGTAATTCGTTCTAATTTACTATAAGCATAATGCTATCTAATACGTTCCATTTTCATCTAATTTTGAGAGTAAAGTCACCATCCCTTAGAATAACACGGTACGCCAGGGCACGTTACGGTACTTTCCAGCAGCGGGTAGTTCTCTGCCCCGTTAGATTCAGTCACCGCCCAGCAAAATTCCTTATTCACTTGATGTACAAGAGTACTTATCTTTGAGAATGTGGGATGCCGAGTTTGTACTCTTTAGCGTTATACATATTATGTTGCAATTTGTTTTCTCAAGTAGTGAAACATTTTATGATTTAAAGTTTAAAAAAATCTCTCCTGGTGATTTACTGTATACCCCGTCAATGCAGCATTGCCTGTGATTTTTTTTTTAATAGTGCCGATTTACTGAGCTAATAAAACAAGATGGCGATCTCTTGCATACGAACGGCGTATGCCAACGAAGCTGACAGCAACATGCGCTTCAACGTTTTGCCTCGCCTGTATCTTTTGTAAAAAATGATGGCTCTTGCTATCCATTATCAAAATATGGTTTAGTGTGAATTGTGTACTGCTTATAAAAATTTGAAAAGTGTTTTGGAAAGGGGTCAAACATCAAAAGTCTTTGCTGACCGATTGACAATTTATTTGGTTTCAGAAAGATATTTCTCAAAGCAGTCTGAATCGTAGTAATAATTGAAAGGATAAGCTGGGGTATCAATTGCCATTTATTTTTTCAATAATGTTGCTTTTACATTTGAATTGTACTTGTTTAAATATATAATGATTTTATTTCTTAGGAAACAAATGAATGCTATATTTCAGCATACCGATGTCATTAAAATATAATATTTTCTTGTACATTTATCTCTTGTATACTATTTGGATGCTAATATTACTTACTACCAGAGAAAGGTGTTTTAAACTCTTTTCTCTGAATTTTCAGCTTTCTACTGATTGAAATACACTGGTATTGCAGGAAACTTTAAAAGTTATTTCATAATATTACACTTAAAGAATAATGAAAATATCACGTACGTATATTTGATAAATATCCCACAAAACACTAATGTATCCCACACAGCACTAATGTGCACGCTTATTTGTTGAAATTGCATATAAGTACATTATTTTACGTATAAGGAAATTTAAATTCTATTTTATTTGTGAAATAAGTAATCGTATACTGAATGGCGAAAAGGAACGTAAATTTTTTTATCCGACTACAGCTGCAGGATATCCATTTCAAAACTAATAAAATCTTAAAGAGCTCCCATAGGAGTTCGACAAGTTCTATCCACATCTCTGAACAGACCCCCTTCATCCATCTTAAAGTATCTGATATCCTGCGGGATGTTGATCCGGAAGGAAGGAAATATCTTATTTGACGTATGAGAAGTAGTTTGCGGAAACTTTTGCATAGGTATGTCATTCCGATAAGTAAAGATATGAATATAGTACGCGTAAAAATGCACAGAACTATGAAGTTTAATGCATATTGCGTAAAACTATGATATGCAAAATCCACAGCCCAATGTTTTTAACGTTGTAAAGTAATGTAATTATATACTATTAGTCCAACCATATATAGTACTGTTTAGTCCAATCCAAAACTAATTGGGTGATATTATTCATTTATATTCCCATAGGTCCTACAGACCGTCTGAACAACATACTAAAATTTCATTTTGATTAAGTCATTTTTACGGCAGTTATCGTGCTAACGGACGGACAGACAGACAGACAGAATGAACAAAGTCATAAACACTTTTCAACTTTGTTGTAAAGTGTTAAAAACGATCTTTTATATAAATGCACATTAATATGTCGTAGACATAAATATTAGGCTACTATATATGTGCATTATCAATACGAGTCTAGTAAATATTAATGCAATACTGTTGATTTTTCTCTGCGGTGAAACACCCGTGAAAATGAAATGGGTGTTCAATCTTTCTTGACATTTGACCGTATACTCGTATATGTACTTATAGTAATTGAATCTTTTAGTTTAAGATTTTTTATATTTTTCCGATTAAAACTATGTTTAACTTACCTTGAATTTGTCAGCAATTTATTTTTTTCCCAGAAAGGCTTATAGAAACTTTTAGTGCAGGTGAAATATTGAAGTTCGATATTTAGAAAGACAAATATAGAAATAACACTTGTGAACTGTTAACTTCGCCAAAAATCAAGTTTTTATTATTTTGTCACATATTGTTTCTCAAATAACTTTCAGTTTAGTTTTAATTTTGCAGAGTAACTCATTTTGATTGCAATTTATCTTTTTATTTATGCTTTTATATTTCAAAATAGATGTCAAGTCCGGGAGCGATTTTAGGCTTTTTCTCTTATTCCAAATAATTTGAAATCCCTATATTTAAGTTATATATTGATAATCTAAACAAATTGGATAAAGTAATCTGCATATATACGAGGGAAATTCAAAAATTTTCAGCACTTTATTTTTTTCAATTTATTTACACAAATGTAGGGGTTGACCAAGTAGATCATTTTTCACCACAGTCTCCTTTCTTTTCGATGCACTTGGTCCAGCGGTCCACAAGCGCCTTCCGACTATCATCCTTTTGGACCGCGCAAAGATGCTCTACGAGGTCGTCGATTTTCTACGAACAGAGAAGTGCGGGAGGTGGTGCATAAATGGTCGGACGACCAATCGAAAACCGTCTTCTTGGAGGGAATACGCAAACTTATGGACCGCTGGACGAAGTGCGTTGAAAAGGAAGGATACTATGTAGAAAAATGACGCACTTTTTCAATTCCTATATTTATGTAAGTAAATTGAAAAAATAAAGTGCGGATAATTTTTGACTTTCTGTCGTATATTCAAAAGAAAACACCATGTCATTTCCTTTCCAGTGTAAACTCCTTTCCTGTGTTTCACCAACGGTGTCATTTATTTATAACATCCTGCAAAGAAACTTGCTGTTCCAGACTGGGCTCGAAACACGGATCTACGCACTGGACTGCCGACGCTCTTCCAATTGAGCTACTAGGACTGAATTGCAAGCTTTTACAGTCGAAGCGGGCTCTGAAATCTCATCACTCTAATTTTAGATATACTTGCAATTTGATAATCTGACTGACTACCTCCTGCTATTTTTACCTCAGGTTAGTCTCCTGATGCCATTTTTATCAGCCAGGTTAGCTTCCTGCTTGGTCGTTGGCCTCCCGATTTGAAATCAGGGCTCAAGATTTCAGAGTCCACTGAATCTGTTCTAGTCATATAGGGGTCACTTTCAGATACCCGATATCATTGCACTGAAGTGAGAGTTGATTTATTCGGGCGTCATTTGTAAGGTTCAGTAAGACAAAATATCAGATGAACTTATCTATTAGGATCTTAACATAAATTTACTTCACATCTAAACACGATGATTTAAATTGAACTGAACTATGTATATCTGAAATCGAAAATAATCTACGATAACTTCAACCTGAAATGCAAATATCAAGGATTGTTCAAAATAATCACTTCTATCATAACGTCTGATCTTATGAGCTACGTCGCTGAAGAACTTAAAACATATAAATGAGAAACAACATTCAAATATACATACAATATACATATATTGTATGTATATTTGAAGCTTCTGTTACTATAATAAATCATGACATACAGTAAAATACATATACCGGCGCATATCGTAGCTATCTATTCAACATACTACTAGCTATCTATTCAACATATATATTTACAAAACTGAATCTGAACCGAAACGTAAATACAAAATACAAAGTGAAACAACTTATGAATCTACGATGAACATCTCTATCAAAACACACGGCAGCATATCGGAAGAATGGTAGATCCTGAAATTCTAAAGTCTCTGCCATTAAATAGGCCTGGCTAGGCACAAGAGTACACTTCTTTGGAATGGAAGTTGGAAAATTCAGCACATAAATTAAAATCAGTAAAAATTTAAATTATAATATAATATTAATAAATAAAAGAATCGTCACAATTCCTGCTGAAGAATCTGATCTTGACCATCTATATTATACTATCGATCTGATCTAGTCATTTATCAACTAAGTTATCCTGCCATTTTTTTAGACCTATGGATTTAACTTTTAAAATGTCATAGAACATTCTATCCAGAATTATCCACTCTGAATTATTAATCATCATAGTGCATTTATATACGTAATGTGGTAGCGTCATTAGCATGTCAACAGTTACAGCAATTCCTATATTGCAACCCTCTCCTGTAATACAACCTTTTCCCGATACATAAATATCATTATTATTTATTAAGCAATTAATGACTTTAATATTTAGGCATTTATAAATACCCTTTTCCATGTAACATGTTTAATTCTAACCATTTTGCTTATGATCTTAAGAAGTATTAACTATTTCAATGATGTCAATGGAAATCATAATCTTACACTGGTATTCTCAGCACAATATACATTTTAATAACTAATATAACCTTAACGAGCTCCTACAGGAGTTCGACATGTTCTATCATTATCTTTGAGGTGCATTATTCATCCATCTTTAGGCATCTTATATCTTTCTGGAAGTTAGTACGGAAGGAAGAAAATAGCTTATTTGAAATATGAGAAGTAGTTGGTGGAAACTTTTGCGAAGGTCCGTTAAATAGATTTTGGGATAAAAAATAATATCGAATACAGCCTTAAATATGGTTATAAACTATAAAATTAAAAAAAAAAATCATAAACCTAAAAAATATGAATTCAGAATACAATCATTTTTCATTTACCGTAAACTATCTTTAAAACATATTGCTTACTAACGCAGCTGAGAATAAAAAGCAACGATATCAAATGATATTATTATGATTTTGCTGCTGTAATTGTTTGGGTTTTCATGTCGTGAAGAAAGAAGTTTGCATCCAAAACTGATTGATACCGCTAAATTTTGTTTTATGATGCTTTGTTGAACAACGTATGTTTTCATAGGCTATTCAGAATGTACGAGTATTTTGATTTTCTAAAGAAAAAATTAAAATAGGAAAGGGGGGGGGGGAATGATAGAAGAAGAGAGGGAAGGAAATTTGGGGGTATGGTAGAGGGAGTCAAAAGAAAGGGGAATAAAAATGTCGAGAAGAATGACATGTGGAATGGAGAAGGAGAGAGGAAACTTAGAGGAAAATTATAAAAGGAAAACAGTAAATAATATAAAGCAGTTTATCTAAAATTTTCAAAATTTCCTGACTAAATATTGATTATACTGTATAAAAGTTATTGTAACAGGGTATTTGAAGGATAGTTATTATTTTTTTTTAGCACAAACAACTTTTAGACTAAAAATTATGGATGTACGTGTAATTCAAATTTCTATATGAAATATGAAGTAGGCTTTTTTAAAGGTTTTCACTTTTATTGCCGATCGTTACAGTTGGGTTTTTCATGGAAAATTTATATTTGGCACAATTTTAAGATTAAAATTTCCTATGATAAAATGCATGTTGTTGTCTCATAAAATTTAAGACGTTATGCTAAACTAAATACGGTGCTAAGAAATGTTTTATCGCGAGTATCAGATATAATCATACTGTCAAGCAAAGTCTCAGTCAGGCAAATGAAAAAAATTCGGTGTATTATTTTAGGGAAGTTATGCCGTATTAATATTGCATTATACTCGTAGTAAAAGCATGAAACTTAGTTCATCTTATCGTTGTATCGTTTGCACTTCAATATTGCTTCTTTCCTTCAGTTTTCTTATAGATTACATAATTTGTTGTTCATTATGTGCAATAATTTTTGCTCATGTTCTTAAAGTTAATTAACGATGTTGCTATATATCTATCTCCTCTCATGGGATGCTTCTTTGTATTTTTCATAGTTTTCGTCTGGCCCTAATGTCAACCCTAGGCCACGTGATTGTTCATTGGCGGAATCATTCTAGACATTTTTGGTACGCTTGTTCTGTATTTTTATTCCAAAAAAGGACAATGGTGGTCACGTTGTTTTGGATAAAAACATGAATATTGCAAAATTGAACATTTAATTAATGATGGTCTGTATTGTGATATTAGCAGGGATCCTAGTACGTCTGATTTAAATAAAACAAGAAAGATCAATCATGCTTAAAGCATTGATTATGAAACACTTTCCAACTTCAATAAAATTTTATTTAAAAAAGTCGAAAATGCGATGCATTCCTCGGTAATATTTTAAAACTTATCACAATAATACATTAATTTATTATATTTGAAAACTTAAACCTTCATTGAAAAAAATGAACTTCATTCAAATGACGGCATTGAAATATAAATTGCCTGGTTTAAATATCTCTAAAATGCGATACATTCCACGGTAATATTTTTAAAAACTCTGTCTATAAAAACAGCATTTCATTCATAATTTTCTCCCATTCATTTCATTCATCACAATACTATAATAAATTATTTTATTTAAAAATTAAGACCATGGAGCTACAAGTAATTAAACTTTATGCTTAAAACTTCATCGAAAAAAATCGTCCTTCTCTTTATATAATCAATTAAAATTTCATTCATATCAGCCATTCAGACTACATGGACTAAATTATTTTATGTTAAAGAAATACAGCATTTCTAATACAACTTATTCTCCATATTTTGCTGTTTACATTTTACATAAGTGAAAAATAGGCTTCGTTGTAGAAATAATCAAATTTAGATGAGCATTTAAACCCAAATATATTGTATTTGCGTTGTTTCAGTATGTAGATGCACAGAATTTAAGTAAAAATAAAGTAGTTTTAGGACGTATACAACACTCAATATGAATTAAAAAGAACTTAAAAAATCACGATTTTGAAACAAGATGGATGCCATATATAATTTTGAAGTGGGTCATGTGATCTTTTCATATCATGGTCACGTGATCGTTTCATATAAGAGGTGTAATTATTATTTTAATTTTTATTTAAAAAACTACTGAATATATTTCGCTGATTTTTTTTTATATATTTTGTTGAACAATTTGAATATTACCTAAAATTTTCGAAGCAATTTGTGAATTTTAAATCCGCTTAAAAAATGTTTGAAAAATTAGGTCCCATAGGGCTCAATGCATTTCATTTTTTCGACCCGGGTTCAATCCAAAACTAATTGAGTGATATTATTTATTTATATTCCCACAGGTTCTACAAACCGTCTGAACAACATACTAAAATTTCATTTTGATTAAGTCATTTTTACGGCAGTTATCGTGCTAACGGACAGACAGACAGACAGACTGGCAGACAGAATGAACAAAGTCATAAACACTTTTCAACTTTGTTGTAAAGTGTTAATAAAATTATACGCGCCATTAAATCTTTACATGCAATTCTTGAATAATATAAAATATCTGATTCCTTCTGCTGCAAATTATTGTAGAATATAGGCTCTCCCCAAAGTTTATAAAGCATGTTTTCCTTCTAAACCTATTGTATCTAATAACCATTGTCTTTCTGTTTATTACAAATTAGCAAAACATTTAGTTGCTAGATTCTCTTCCCTTCCTAGTGTAACGTACTGGCTACTACGTTACACTAGTAATGAGGGTTATACTAGTTAGAATTCTGTCCAGTTTGAAAATAAAATTCTTAATTTAAGCTCTCGTGGTTTTAATATGGTGTCCATTAATGTTTTTATTTGAAGTCTTTATTTATCAATGTCACTGTTGAGGGTGTATTATCTTGCTCCAGGAAAATATTGTAAGGATTCCATTTCTTTGAATATGATATTTATGAGCTTGTTACTCTAACCAGCACTTGTTAATCGCAAAATTTTGTCTTGCATAATACTTTCTACAGTGTTGTTGTTGTTGAAACCCAGACCGTCCGACCTACCAGAAAGGTGTAAGGTAACTGTTTGGACGGTCGGGAAGTGCCACCCAATTTAGACCGGACCCCAGTGGGGGAGGCATCCACAGGGACCGACCCTCCTTCCCCTACCACCAACCTCTCGGAAGGACTTTCGGACCCACATGTTTAACGTGATCGTACTCCGCATGAACACGGCGGCAGTTTTGGCAGTGGCTGGAATCGAACCCGGGCCTACCGAGTGCAACTCCAGCGCGCTAACCAATGGGCTGTCTGATGTTTCGATAATGCGGTAATTCACCCATTTCTATTCTCAGTGTATTCTATATGCATTATTTTGAAGTTAAACTTTTAGAGATCATTCAAGTTTATTTTTATACTCGCTATGATGTGTGTGTCGACAACAGTTTTCCTTTCTTCTTAGTGCATTCTCTTAATGATATTGATGGTATATTGGACATTTTGCAGCCCATTCATACTTTTATCCACTTTACATATGAAGTGGAAAATAACAATTGTTTTGCATTTTTATATATCTTGATCATCGTTAACAATGATAATTTTCTCACTACGGTCTTTCGCAACATTTTTTGTCTTTTGTCTTAAAATCTCCTTCCATTCACCTAACTAAAAAATCGCTGCTCTCAGTACATTTGTACATCTGTGCTTTGAATGCCTGTCTGTTCTTTGAACGCTTGTTGTACAATGGACGTGCTCCATTTTAAGATTAATTATTTAAAAGCTGTTGCTGTAGGTGGTGGTTTCTCTTCTAGAATTATCGATCGTGCTGTTTAATAATTTTGCAAATCTTAATGTAAAGAAATCAGTCAGCAAATTGCTAAAATCCTTAAACAAAAAATTTCAACATTATGTTTATACCAATAAGCTTAAATTTTCAATCTTAAACATCCTGTACAAATTTCTAATAGTTTTGACAATTACTGTATTTCTTGCTAGTGTAGTCCCTTCTTATATTGCCTAACTAAATGTGTTCTAAAATTTTGTATTAAGGAACATGAAAGTTTTGTCAAAAACAGGAATTTAATAAATCTTCACTCACTCAACTTTGTTTTAATTTTGACCACCGTGTTGCATGTTTTCCGCAAGGATTATGAAAAAATGCACGTTGATTTATGATCTTGATTTTTTTTAAAGCTTTTATATTCAGAAAAATTCTAGTAATTTGGTTAATTATTACAGCACTCCATTTTTTTCCACAGTTTGACTGGGTGTCTTATAATGTTATCCCTTTTCGTTATTTTTGTTCTATTATTGCCTATTTCTAAACTTAGGGGACTCCATATCGTTTTTCTTATTTTAGTCTTGTTGGTCCCTTAATCCTGTTTTGTATTGTCTTGTTGGTACTCCCTTAATTCTGTTTTGCATTGTCTTGTCAGTACTCCCTTAATCCTGTTTTGTCTTATTGGTACTCCCTTAATCCTGTTTTGTATTGTCTTATCTTGTTGGTACTCTCTTAATTTTGTGTTTTATTGTCTAGTCTTATTGGAACATTTCTGTTGTGTTCTAGGGCAATCCAATTTTGTGTGTTAATTCTATGTTTCAGATTGGCAGGACTGTTCTTTATTCTGCTTTATGATTGGCTCTATCAGGTGGGCTGTTAATCCATGACTTGGGTATACATCCGCTTGTTGCTTTATTTGTGCCCATTTCGTCTTTTTTGACTTAGGGCCCCAGACACGGAGCTGGCACTCTATGCAGACGACAGTGCGATACTTGCAAAACACCCTTACGTCTCAGTAATGCACAGACAGCTACAACAACACTTAGACATATTCCAAATATGGCTGGAAAAATGGCGAATAAAATTAAACCCCAATAAATGTCATTAGATTTATTTCTCTAGAAAACGTAAACCTCCGCCGCCTCTGTACATAAACAACCATGCCCTAAAAGCGGAAAAATCTACTAAATACCTAGGTGTAACGATAGATTCCCACCTAACCTGGAAACAGCACGTAACGAACTTAATCAGAAAAACGTATATAGCCACAGGAGCCTTATACCCAATTATAGGAAACGGAAATCTAAGTTATCAAAATAAACTCCTAATTTATAAATCGGTCATCCACCCGGGAATGCTGTATGCAGCACCCGTATGGGGATATGCCTGCAAAACTACGATAGACTTACTAGAGACAAAACAAAACAAAACCCTAAGGATTATAAGGAAAGCCCCTAGATACTTAAGAAACTCGGTAATAAAGAAATACTTCAAAATAAAAACTGTTAGAGCCCAAATTAAAAAGCTAGCACTTAAATTCTACAAAAATCTGCTATCTGTTCCAAATGAACTACTATTCAAACTGCATGGCTATGATCATCGCAAGGCCAAATCACGTAAGAGACCCCGCGCAGTACTTAATATTGAAAATCGGAATTAGGTATAAGTCCCACCTCAAATAGTTGAAATTAAATAAAAACCGCGATCAATGTTTTTCTAAAAAATGTTCTTAAACCTTAAACTGCCAAATTGTTAGGAAATCCTTAGATCTGCATCAACTCCCCAAAATTACTCAAACTCTAAATGTGTAACAAACTGCCACACTAGGAGCTAGGTCAAATAATAAAAACAGTGAATCAAAAACCTCGAACCTCCAACTATGGGCAAATGAAATAATGTCACAGTATGAAGATAAGAAATACACCTAGAGATTGGAGATTAAGGACGCTTCGCGCCTGGTGCTCTTTTCTGGACGAAACCCTGTATCTTTTGACTTAGGGTTTGTTGGTTTATATTTCATTGAAGAAAGGGATCCAACGTATCCGCAAAACAGCTGTATGCCACTTTATTTGATTAATTCGTGCTTAATTATGTTGTTTATATTTTCTTTGTCTATCGTATAACGTTTTTTTACTTATTAATTTATTGGCTAGTTCAATATTTTCTATTTGATTTAATGAAAAGTCTTATTCCACATGATATTTGACAATATCTTCAATATTTATAAAGAAAGATATTGGTTCAATGAAATGAAATATTGAAATTCAATATTTATAGATACTCAAAAAGACGCCTGCAACTAGTTTACTCACCTAAAATTTATGTTTCTTATTTTGTGGCACAAATTGTTTTTCAAATAGCTTTCTTTTTCTTCTTGTGATTTCTAGTTTTTACATCATAAGTTCCTTTAAATCTAAATGTATCTTCTTATCCACGCTTGTGCAATTCAATATATAATAACGTACTGACATTTGCTTTTTAAATACATTTTGTTTTGCATAGAATAGAATTGTAGAAATTTAAATTATATATATTACATAACGATGATATGTAAGAAATGGTTAACAATGAACACTAACATATGACGCGCGAACATGTCAACGAATATAAATGTCTATACCACATTTTTTTAAAAGTAGCAAGGTATCTTTATTTCACAGTTTTCTCATATTACAGTAGATAACTGATAACATTTTTAGAGCAATAGACGATTTTTTCACTTAAAAATTCCATATCGTTTGAAGCTACCACGAATAGCAATAACAGATTCTATACGGCGTGGCACTGAGTGGAATATGTTTATTATGTTCTGAGTGTAGCCTTTTAGGCTGCTACTATGCAAGTCTAAAGTTCCTTTGTAGTGGATAACGGAGGAGATAGTGACCCAGTTGCTTATGTTCTGGGCATGTTCGATTCGGACATATCTGGCGAACGTGGAGTTCAGTAAAAAGCTCTGAATGGGAGGTCTTACACTATTATCCAATTTCACTATTTGAAGTTTTACTATATATGGTATTTCAGAATATATGTTCTGGGATTTATCTCATCGGTGGCTGATCGACAACCCACCCCCATACTTTCAATTAGAAAAATCATTAGAAACGAGTGGCATTTTACTGTTAGGGGTGGCGTTAGCAAGAAATAGGGGATCCCAATTTTTATACAGCCCTCAAAAATATTTAAATCCCCGAAAAATATTTAATTATAAAAAAAGTTGCGTCTCAAACTCATTAGTACAATAAAACCGACCCCACTTTTCTAACTTCAAAACTCGCTGAGATATTAGGATGATAATTTTCGGAATTTTTAACATTTCAGGTTCAGAAAAATTGTTACAGCCAAACAGTTCCTGCCAATTTGGGGTCGATTGAAAATTGCAATATTTCTATCGGCACATATTAATTTTCTACGATTATGAATGCCCTAGAAAGACCAACAATTCTGTGCATGGATTAGTTATTTTACAATTATCCAGTTAACCGACAGTCGATTTGGTTAACCGGTTGTGAAATTTATGCCAGGTTAATCGAAAAAGTTAAAGAAAATATTAAAGATTCACACCATACCATTTCTTTAATTAATCAATATAAATGTGAGCACCTGGTTAATGGAATGGACTCTTAGTTAAACTGGTAGTTGTATAGACACTCTCTCTGGAAATATAACATCGCTTAGATAAATATATTTTGGAACAGAAGACCAATCTTTTTGAGATAAATAGATTTTGGAACAGCATATCAATCTTTTTGAGATAAATATATTTTGGAACAGCAGATCAATCTTTTTGAGATAAATAGATTTTAGAACAGCAGATCAGTCTTTTTGACATAAATAGATTTTGGAAAAGCAGATCAATATTTTTGAGAAAAATAGATTTTGGAACAGCAGATCAATCTTTTTTGAGATAAATAGATTTTGGAACAGCAGATCAATCTTTTTTGAGATAAATAGATTTTGAAACAGCAGATCAATCATTTTGATAATGGTATTTGTTTTACATCAACTTTCAGTATCACTCAATTTAAAATGCTGTGAAATGAAAAAGAACAATGGGTTTTCCAATTGGATTGGTATGGTGTTCTAAGTTGCATACGTACCATGTTATTTTCGGAACACAGTGCTGTTAAAGACTGGTTGTTAGTAATGACAAATGGGCATCGAAAAGAAGTTCAAAAGATACTGGTTTCCATTTCTATGGATGAATCTTTTTCAGAACTACTGAATATACCACGATGCTACAAAGATCGTGGTATTAAAACCCTTTATTAGTATGATCAAAGCTAAATAGCAGCAAAATTTTAGAAGCTTTATTAGGTAGATAACAAAGATGCCATTTCTGTATTCCTCGAAATGAGTCATAAACTCGTTGAAATAATGTGTTACTTGTATTTTCATATGAGTTATACTAATTTTTGTAGCAGAAATGGGAATATTTTAATTCTCCTCTATTAAAAAAATATTTGATTTTATCTTTAAATTCTATTTTTTATGCTTTATATTTTAACTAGAATTGCTTTTTGATAAGAGTATCTTTTCTAAAAACTGAACATATTTTAAAATATGATACACTTGAGCTCAGTAATTTAGGAAGTGTTTTCAAATACCGGAATTTTGAAAATTGCTTTTCGATTAAATTTTACTGATATTTACTTTCCCTATATGCATATATAATGTTTAAGGAAAGTATTGTGACAGGGTCGAAAATTTTAATTCTAGTTTTTGAGGGTAGAGCACGCTTCCTTGAACTCGAATCCATCATCTTTGAATTCGAATCGGTCGTTTTTGAGGTAATGCTTAGTTATGAGTGTGTGTGTTTGTGTGTCCGTGAGGCTATGAAGGCGATATCTTACGAACGAAGGGAGAGTTTTGAATGAAATTTAGTACAAAAATTACAATCCGTGGATACTGTAAGCATAATGATTTTAAACAGAATCGAATGTTCAGAATCAACCAAATTTTAGAACGAAATCGGGAAAAATCATTAAAAGTCAGAATCTTCAATAATGTTACAAAAATAATCATTTCTTATGTACTTTTTCATTAGAAAACGATTGGCAGAGTTTTCATTAAGAATTGACGAACGATTAGAACGCTGGGATGAACCGTTCTTGAGATATTGCACATTTTAAAAACAAATTTATTAAAGAAATGACTTAAAAATATATAACATTTTTAACTATTGTGAAATATATTCATTTCTTATATGTAATATTATGTGATAAATGTGATATATGTGTTAACGTTATTCTCATGATCCATTTCGTTCTGTTCACAAGAAAAGATAATTATAGTCATAGTTTTGTATTCTGATGCCTAATAATTCACCAGCAGTCTTTCAAAACAAATAGAAAATTAATGTAAGAACCATTCTAAATTAATATAATATAATAGTATTATTAGTTTATGAATTAATAAAATATTTGAATGTATATGCTCCGTCTGTTATTTTGTATCATTCTATTCCTCCGTTTTTTAAGATTTCTTCTCTATTGTATAACTTAAAAATACATTAAAAATATCTTGCTTTATTAATTCTGTTAAAATAATTTTTATGTCTGCTATGTAGTAATTCAACTACATATGCTTTTAGATCAATATACAATGAATAGTTTTAAATTAAATATAAATGTATGGAACATAGGATTTTTTTTTCGATGTGTGAAAACAAAATATTTTTAATTTAAATTAAATCGCTCAAACTGTTACAAAAATAACTGAAAAAAAATCTGATGTGAGCAGCACATGACTTTCTCCGCAGACTCAAATTCATTTTCTCTTTAAACTCTTTAAACGGCTGGTCTTAGGGTAATGGAGTTGGTTTTATTCTTTTCCTCGGCAAAAAATTACGTATAAAACAAGCATTTAATTGATACATTTGAGCATACGTAGTCTTTTATTTTAGATTTTAGCTATTTTTACAGGCCATTTCGCAAAAAGTGCAGGTTGTTTTTTTGCCGGATCATACCAAAATCTAATCAGCACCAGGGTCTCCCACAAGGGACTTACCAACCAAATTTTATTAAACTCGGTGCATTAATTTTTGTGTTAGTGTGGATGCATACATTGCACAATCAGATACACAGACAGACACACAGACGTCACGCTAAAAATAGTTTTTTCGTATTCTAGAGGTCTCAAAACGTGTAGATCCGTCAAATCTTGAGTTGCGATTCATGGTATGATTCCAATACTTTTCCTATACATTACCATGTATTGCAGGAAACGTAATTAAAACGCTATAAAACTCGTATCACCATTTCTAGAATTTAACATTTATCTATTTCTGCCAAAATTATAATTTTTTGGTGCTACTATTTAAATAGATGAATTTGGAAACATATGACTTATGCTAATATTTGATTTCGGTATATAATAAGGTTGCTATCCTACCTAGAAATTCTAGAATTGTCAGGGAATTAGAAAAATTGATTCAAAGATTAGAGAAATTTTAATAGCTAAAACCTAGAACAGTCTAACTTAAAAAAAAAGCTAGCATTTTTTAAAAACTTATTTACAAAGTTCATTGGATATAGAATATATTGTGCTGCCTGACATATCACATACTTTACTTATCTCTAAGTAAACATTATATACTGAGGGACATTTAGTTATTCAGTTCCACTTTAAAAGCTTAATTTTGTTAATTTGGGAAATTTAATAAACCCAGAAATGTCAGGTAATTCTAGCGGCAACTGCAATAAATTTGTTAACTTCTGTGGTTACACAGCCGCATGTTTCAAAGTAGATAATTGAAACGAAAATTTGATAAGTATAATTTAGCTTGACATATAAATACATTACTATATTGCCATAGAGAGTTTAAAAGGATATTTTTTCATTATGTTAAGTACGTTTACCAAATCTTAATGCATTCACTTTGACATGCACACACATTACATTTCTAGATGTGGTTTGTTTAATATGTATATTTTAGGATTTCTATAGTGTCCCCCACTTAAATAATTTATACGTTGAGAAAATTCTGAGTAGAGCGGAACAACCATACTGTGGAATCATTCAATGAACGTGGGCCAAGGCCTGTTATTCTATGTGTTAAAGACCCAGACCGTCCGACTCGTCCAGAGGACTTAGAGTAACTAGTTTGTTATTCTATGTGTGCTAAGCCGGGTTAAACATCTTATGTGCATATTTCGTTAATTAAGAAGTATTTTGTATAATTAACCAGATAATATAGAATTTAACTCTTACGGAAATGACATTTTTATAGTTAACATTATCATGAAGTGTTATGAATTTATAAATATGTTTTCTAAAATGTCTCTTCATTTGATAGTTTACTAAACAATACATAAATTAGTGAAAAATATTTTCATATATTTTATGGATTTAGCATTGAATTACAATTGTACAAAATGTGCTAATTAAAAGAAAAGTAATAATATTTCTAATGTACCATTTTTCAAGTTACATTTTACTGTGTTTTAATATATTTTTGTCACTAATTGTAAGAATTTTCGCTCCGTAAGGTTGGCAGGTGTACTCACCATATGTTCTAATATCGAAATTTCACTGATTATTTGGCATTGAGATTTTGGTGTTAAAACATGCAATGCAAAAAGCATTTAAAATAATGAAAGTATATGAGAATCTAAATATACTACTTTTTCAAATCTTAATAAATTGTAGCTTGATTTTTTTTATTTCATTATGTTTAAATTAATTGTGTAGTAGGAACATTAATGAATCAAATTTGATAAAAGTGTTATCAATTATATAGCACTGTTCTAAAACTTTATTTGCTTATAACGAAAAGATACAGGGGTTATGTGCTTGTAGCCCTTAAGAACAGCTTAATTTTTATTTTATTTCTAAAAGCCTTACTGCAATATTTCTTTTCATAGTGCTTACCTAATATCTGCTTCAGAGGGTCCTATTTTTGTTATCCCATGGAAAGGTTTCGAGTTATCTTATTTAAATTTTAAATTATTTACTGCGTCTTTAGTCAAGCAAAAATTATAAATCAAACTAAAAATACTTTAAAGCAGCATACAACACAAAATTAATAGTATCAACAAGTTTCGAAGGCAGGAAACAGTCTTCTACGTCAGAACAAATAAGAGGCGCAACGTTCACTCGTCAGAGCAAGATTGACAACAGATCTTAGAACAGACCTCACTAAAGCAGAGTCCTTCAAAGTAAGCTATTCGAAACTAACCAGAATTTCATGGAATTTCGAGCCAGTTTTGAAGACCTTAGCAAGTAATTTCCTATTTACTTACTGAAAGCAGCTATAAAAATCGGCCTATCAAATAGGCCATTTGAAACTAGCTCGAACAGTACTTTAATAGCAACGTGTATTGACTTGTATCGATGTCAGAAGAGTGTTTTACAGTATATTAATATTATTATTTCTTTTCATTTATCATTTCATTCTTTCATTTTATCATTTCTTTATTTTTATATTGCAGAGTCTAATTCGACAATAAAAGCTTGCAATATTGCCCCAGTAGCTTAACGGTAGAGCGTCGGCTGACCAGTTCGGAGATTCAGGGCTCGATCCAGGATCTGATTCCAAATTGAGAGAGGATAGCGACCATGCAGGATACTAACCTCGGTAAAAATAGTAGTAGCAGGAGGCTTACCTGAGGTAAAAAATGCTTGAGGTTGTTCCTCGCCAATCTGACATTAGACTGTGGAGACTGTAGAATCCACTTCGATAAGAGCTTGTAATTCCGTCCCAGTAGCTCAACGGCAGAGCGTCGGCGGGCCAGTTCGGAGATCCAGGGTTCGATTCTCGACTAGGGCAGCAAGGTTTTTTACAATATTCTCACTGGGTGTGCGAAATTATCAAGTGATATAATCCTTTTTTTTGAGTGCGTCCGATTTTTTCTCTTGATAAGTACTTGAAAAATACATAGAATGTTCTTAAAAGTAAAGAATTCTTTGGAGTTGCATTGACAAGTAAAAATTATATAGATTTAAAATACAGGGTATACACAAATTTTATGTTGTCGCATTCCACTATTGGAATTGCGTTGTTAGTGAGACCTGCACTTTGAATTTCATTTTTAAAATATTTCAGTATATAATGTGCAGTAAATCAGATATAGATTATATGTTGCGTGTGTCTGCTTTACTTTATCTGGAATATCGAGATTCAAAGATATAGTGTTTGGCGGGGAAAAAAATATAAAATCTTGTTACACATTTCAAAAACTGAACGAAATTCATCTATCGTGTTTCGGTAAGATTCGGAATATATGAATATATTTTTGCAACATATGTAAGAACAGTATTCTCAAATACATTAACATTTTTTTTTCCAGTAGGAATATTTTTGCTGAAAGTCCCATTAAGCAAGCAAATCTGATATGAACAGAAATTTTAGGAAGTACATGAATGGATTAAATATTTGAACGCGTTTTTTCTAAAATTAACTCGGATGGCGTTGAGATCATTTGAAGGAAGAGCGGATAATGGAAAATACATTTTCGGTCGCATTTTATTTGATTTTAATAGCATAATGCTAATGCTTGACTATATCATTAAAATAAATAAATGAAAACAACTAACATTTATGGATTATGAACTATATTGCTTATAAATTGTGATAAAGTAATTTTTATATGAATTTGGTGTCAATAAATACAAACAAGAAATTTATGAAGAAGCTTTCATATTTTGGCAAGTGGTACATATACTTAATTTTCGACTGAACTGTTAATAATGTTTATAGTTTTATGCACACTTATTTGTAGAATCTTGCAAATTTTTGGAAGCACCGTAACTAACATTTTCAGAATCGGAATTGGAAATTCTTAGTGAATCTTTCTATCCCCTCCGAAATTTGATGCCGAATTCATATCAGCCATCATCTAAGTTCTATCTATAGCCGATTTTGGAAACAAATACATATTTCAAGAATTTTTTTTAACCGGAAATAAATAAGAACCGGAAATTGAAATCCTTAGTGAAAATCCTACCCCCTTAAGAATTGGATGATAAATCTATACCAGTTTTCATATAAGCTTTATTTATAGCTAAATCTGAGAAATAGATGTTTCAAGGAAAATAAAGATGTTTGAACTGGAATTGGAAATAATCCAAAAATAGAAATCTTTAGTTAACACCGCTGGAAATTAACGTTGAATCTAGATATCATTTAATTTCTATTAGATATCATTTAAGCTCTATCTATAGTAAATTCTACAGAATAAATGTTTAAAGGAAAAGCTTTGACCCTGAAGTGGGAGTCCTTATTGAACTCCCCTCCACCTCCTTCGAAATTTGATGCTAAACTTATATAAGTTGTCATCTAAGCTCCTTCTATAGCCGATAATTAAAATAGATGTTGTAAGGAGTAAATTTATGAATTGAAAGTGACATCTCCATAACCAGGAATAGAAATCCCTAGAGAGAGTCATCTTACCTTCTCCAGAATTTAATCCTGAGCCCATATCAGTTTTTATCTAAGCTCTATTTATAGCCAATCCTAAGAAACAGATGTTTCAAGGAACATTTTTGAAATGGATAGGGAACCGAAAGTAAAATCTCATGGTGAATCACTCTACCTCCTCTTAATTTATTTGTAGCTATTCTTGGGAAATTGAAAATCTTCTAAAATACATTAAAAAAAAGAAAAAAAAAGAAGAAGAAAAGAAAAAATCTGTGCCTTAAAATGTTGTAATATTAAATTGACAAGCTTTTATTTTTTAAATTTGGTACACTTGGTGCTTTGCGGTCAACTTTTCATGTTTTAGATTGAAACATATTATAAAAATCTTTGACGTTATTAAATGTTGAAATTTGCTTTCATCCATTTTTGCTTTTAATTGCAGTTAAATTTAACTGATTAAAGAAGTTTAAATAAAATATTTTACAGGAAACAAAAAAGAGCTTATTCGGTAACTCTGACGGTACTTTTAAATTTTTACTGATATTTTTAAAACTCAACTTTAGCGTGCAAAACTGAAATTTCATTTTTAAGTTGCAATCATTCGCGATCGATTCATTTTACAAATGAAATATTCAGATTCTGTAAAATGTCTGTGTTTTCTCGTGATCAACAAATTTCACTGTTAGTCTGTGGGATAGTTTTTATTTATTAGGTCTGTACTATAAAACATGCAATTTAATTGTATGCAATTTAATTGTATCAATT
This sequence comes from Amaurobius ferox, assembly GCA_951213105.1. Lineage (NCBI taxonomy): Eukaryota > Metazoa > Arthropoda > Arachnida > Araneae > Amaurobiidae > Amaurobius > Amaurobius ferox. The sequence continues at coordinate 112,166,622 of OX578133.1, read as the reverse complement.
TCCCACCCTGAAATATTTCCGCAAAGTATGCCTTACTATTTATTTATTTATTTTTATTTTGAATATAGAAATTGGCTAATATCAAATTGGCTGGTATTTATTAGATACCCCTTAAGCTTCATAACACAATCTTCTATCAGAAAAATAATACCTTGTTGATATGAAGGTAAATTATATCAGGCATCATGTAGAACACGATCCTCAATGTTGGCATAAGTAAATGCTTGCCTGTATTTCCATAGGTGAAATATAAAATAAGCATCAAGCCATTTTTGACACTTTCCAACATAGTTGAAAAGTGTTTATGACTTTGGTCATTCTGTCTGTCTGTCTGTCCGCACGATAACTGCCGTCAAATTGACTTTATCAAAATAAAATTTTAGTATGTTGTTGAGACGGTCTGTGCGATATATGGGAATGCAAATGAATAATATAACCCAATTAGTCTTGGATTGAATCCGGGTTGAAAAAATGAAATACATTGAACCCTATGGGACCTAATTTTTCAAACATTTTTTAAGTTAAAATTCGCAAATTGCTTCAAAAATTTTAGGAAATATTTAAATTATCTCATAAAATATATAAAAAAATTTCAGCAAAATATGTTCGGTAGTTCTTTAAATAAAAATTAACATAATAATTACATCCATATAATATGACAAGATCACGTGGCCCACTTAAAAATAAAATGTGGCATCCATCTTTTTTTTCCCAGAGTAAAAATCGTGATTTTTAAAGTTCTTTTAAATTTATATTTAGTGTTGCATTCGTCCTAAAACCGCTTCATTTTGTTTATTTTGTGTATTTTCTGTGCATCTATATTCTGCGCCAACGCAATTAAAATATTTTTGAGTTTAAATGATCCTCAATCTTTAATTATTTCTACAACGAAGACTAATTTTAATGGATGAAGAATGTAAACAAACGATTGTAAGATGAGTTGTATAAGACTTGCTGAATTTTTTCACGCAGAATTATTTAACTCTGGTATTTCGAATAAAAGTGAATGAATGAAATATTAACAGCTTTTACATAGAGAGCCAGATGATTTATATTTCGATGACGTCACTTGAATAAAGTTCATTTTTTTCGATGAAGTCTTTAAGTTTTCATGTAAAATAAATTATTGGAGTTCTGTGATAATTAAAAACATATCACCGCTGAATGTATCGTATTTTAGATGTTTAAATAAAATTAAATTTCAGTTAGAAAGTGTTTCATAATCAATGCTTTATGCATGATTGATATTTCTTGTTAAAGAATGTTGTATCGAATATGAAGCACTTGGTAGCTTCTATGAATAATGCAGTTTGTTTATGGAAGTATGGAATATCAAAATTTTATTTTATCTGATTTATTCAAAATATAGTTCTTAAATACTAAATAACATTTAAATATGCAATTATATACTATTTAAGAAGTAAAAATCCTAAATCCCATATCATACAGAGTTCGCTCTTTTTGATTGACTCATTATGTAGTGTTTTCCTAGGATATAAAAGGAAGTGCAATTTCGGGATTCCTTAACTCCATACAGTTTTTCTCAATTGTTTAAAGAAAGGCAGAACATGAATACAAAAGATAAATATTTGCATTTAGAATAATATTTTGAAGAAAATAATACAATCTAGAAGTGTTTTATTGTCTAAAAATGTTAAAAGGCTTTACCGTTTAATATCTCCGATGAAAGTAATGAATAATCTAGCACTAAAAATTTAAATACTTCTTTAATTTCGCAATTGTATTTACTTTCATTTCTGTCTTCAATGTTTATTTCAATGAAAAAATTATCGGTAAATAATATAGTTGAATCAGTCATTTTAAAAACAACGTGAGGCACAAAATACAAATTGTTCGGGACACAAGAAAAACTAGAAAAATAATGTTTTACTATATATACTAGGAAAATGTTTTAGTATAAAATTTCTAGGAAAATAATGTTGTATTCAAAATCATTTGATTTTGAGTTTGGTGCTACCTAAATACATCTTAAGTAAAGTCTAAATGTCAAAGTTTTTTTCCAGATTTTGTTTTTATTAGTGCTAGCTATACCTACGCACAGCAACTGCGCTCTAAGGCATTTTAATGCTCAGTTGGCAATTTACTACCAAATCTGTGAGTCTTTATTCGAGTTTTTCAAGAATAATACTCTATAATATTTAGTTCTGTTTATCTCATAATCATTAGCAGAATGAAGGTATAGCTCTTGCATACATAATATTTCCAGACAACATGCGGATTTACTATTATGCTACTTTTCATAAAGTTTTAAATCACGGACTATGAGTTTCCCATTGTCTTCATGTTTTAGGCAATAGAATTTAGACTACACTCGTTGTTATTTGGCAAACGATAATTAGGCCTTTCTTTCGTGACAAGCACCTAAGCAAAATATATGTATATATATTAGTTTTGGATTCATGGTATTTCTAAAATGAACACTTGAATGTTGAAAATGTAGGAATAATAATATTACCGTAATAACACAAAATATACAAAATGAAAAGGTGAATAAGCATAATATTATGTAAGAAAGCTTTTTTTAATCACGGATTTTCTTTGTGGAAGTATAGACGATTCTAATAGAGCGTTATAAAGTAACGTACTCATGGTGTGATCAACTTCTTGTATCTTCTATTTCCTTAGAATGCAATGGATTTTTGCTGAAAACTCTTGCATTGACAATTTGGTATACCCTTCTGCCTAACAGAAAAAAAAAGAACACAACAGCGCCAAGGGCGAGGGTGTGTTCAATGGAGAAACATCAAGAGTCCAGGACTGAGGATGTTTACAATCTGAATGGGAATTTTGAACGTCTCTAAAAACACAGGAAAGTATTAGTTACGTTTTTTAATGCTAAAAGATGAGAGAAGGCGGAACAAATTGGAAAATTGAAAATTTTTAAATCGATAAATACAGGGTATTCAATAATTAACCGAGCACTTAGTTTGTAGAAAAATTTTTATTGACAAAAGATATTATTAAGCAATCATGGTTTTCTTTAAGTGAGCTCAAAAGGCAATTAATTGATAAGATTTTCAAAGTGTTTCCCTTTCTTTATCCTCCTTTTCGTTGAAGTGTTTGAATTTCGTATGGGAATAACTGAAGGTCTTTTTTCAGGTTTGAGTGAGCAGATCCATCGCTTAAATTCACTGGTCAATTTTCATTTCCATATTGCAGGATCATCAGTATTCATATTTCGGTGTCCCGGTTAATCCCTGTGTACCCACATTTCCTTTACGAGTATCAAAAACAGAACCAATTCTTTCAAATTTCATAACCAGGTTCAGAACTATTGATTTTGATGGCTTTGGGAGATTCTTGTGAGCTGTTGACCACTTTCTCAGTGTTTCAGAAGGAAATTGGTTTGTTTGATACAAAGGTTTTACAATAAAAACGCGTTTTATGGTTGAGTACACTATTTTTAAAGTTCACTCAGACACAAGTCAAACTAACACTGAATCAATTATCTACAGGCACATGGTTGAAGGAAAACTGAAAGTGCTGCCCTTTCGTGAGTATTTCAAAAGTTATTCCAAAAGCAAGTGTCTGATAATTATTGAACACCCTGTATATGACGCATGCTGCTTCTAAAACGACTCATTCATTTAGATCTACAAAGGAATGATAACGAACTTAAGTTTTTGAAAACGATTTCATTATTTTAGAAAATAATTTATTCGCTTTTCTTGTGAAAAAAAAAATTGACCATTTTTTGTTTTATTATTTTTGTTTTTTGTTTTTTCAATTATATTAAAAGATTCAGATATTTTGATAGTATACTCAGTTTTTTCACTGGGAACATAAAAAAATGAGTAACTTTTAAGTTGTTATTTTAATCTGAAAGAATCGGAGGGGGTGCACGTGAATACACCTCCTCTATTACCTTTATGTAGTAATTTCTAAGATACCTTTATGTTTGCGTTACATTTCGGAAATATTTGAAATTCTAGCATACATTTGTTTTAACTCACACGTTCGTTGTCTCTGTCTCCTATATTTGATTGATCTCCATTTTGAAATCAATTTCACGATACTTCGAAGTAAATACAGTATGCATAAAAAAATTATATAATATTAACGAAAGTAGAAATCCTTAGAAACAATTATATTCCGTATTAGGCTTCATTTCTCATTTTTTAAGTTTTAGATGTAAATTAGATTGATAATGCATTATTTATATTTAATAAAATTAAAATATAATTTGTGCTGCATAAAATTTCTTTCCAAAGCATAAAGTGGAAACTCATTAAAGATATTGTATTACAAAAATATACATATTCGACGTATATTTTTCATATATTTAAAAATAAAAATGTTAAAAAAAAGTAAAATATCTTAACTTCTTATGCTACATTTCCTTATAAAAATATTTGGGACTTTCTTCATAACGTGAAAGATATGTTTGCTGACTCATAAATATTGAAATTGCAAATATGAATCAATATCTAAGTAAACGTCGTGTTTATTTTTGAAATGAATAGCGTCGTGTAAAACTTGAACAGCTGGGAATTCATCAACTTTCACATTTTGAAATGCATTTCTTATAAATTCTACAAATGCCAGATCGTAATTTCAAGTTAAATTCAACGAAAATAACATTTTCTAAAAATTGGACTTATGCGTTCATTTTTATTCTTTTGATCAAATGCATATGCGAGATAGTTCTGTTCTATCCGAATAAATTTAATATGGCGTCTGCTTGAATATTTTCTTAATTTACCTGAGTAAAATAGTAGGTAAAAAAGCCTGAAATTATAATCCATAAAAATTACGTTAAGTTGTATTTATACTTCAGTAAATAGACTAATGTAATCTGAGCACATACAAGTTTTATTCCAAGATTCATACTAAAAGCTTAGTATTAACCGTTCTTTGACAGTTTTTTCAAAGTAAAGTGTGTACTAATTCCCCCGTGGTGAAGGGGTGCCTACGCACCACGTCCACAAGACCCCCCAGGGCGTCCCATGGCGAAGGGGAGGAGATTTGCAGCTTCACTTTTATAGAGGCCCCCCGAAGGGTGGAAGTCTGACTTGGCCTCGACATGACAACATCCATGCCCGCTGGCGGGATTCGAACCCACAACCCGGCATTCCAGCGATCAGACGGAAACGCATGCCCCTGACCGTTCGACCACCGGATCGGCCAAAATAAAGTAAGGTAAAGTAAGAGTATCAACCTGGTTTTGGTGTAACAGATGCGTTCTTGATTTTGTTGCTACTGGTGCTCTGTCTTCTTATCTCGGGAGGCTGCTATTTGCCTACGAAACCTGTTGATAATTTTAATTAATCTCGTGTGCAAAAAGTAACGAAGTATTTATTTTTGTAAATAGATTCAAATAGCCATTTGAGCGTATTTTTATATGCAATATATTATAATGCAAATGATCTATAGTGATCATATTTGAAAAATTTGACATCTATCTTGAAAAAACAAATATACAAAACGTTGTGTTGTCTTCACATCACTAAAATGGGATCCTCTGCAATAGGTCTGAAAATTGCTGAAAGGCAATGATTCGCTTTTCTTACAATAATAACAAATATGCTTTTTTATTTAAATAAATTATTACTATTTCTGATTTTTATTGCAAAAAAGTCATGTGATGATCAGCCGAATGTAAAATTCAGGTTTTAAGTATACTGATTTTTTACTTTGCCGCAAAGATGTTTCCTCTTAAAATAGGTATTTTAAATATAGCGTGCAATATGCTTCATCCTGCAGATCTGACTGTTTTACGTTTTACTGGCGGTAAATAATTTGTGGTCTCTTGAAAAACTACATACGTTATGACACCAGGGAACTTTCAGGGACTTTTGACCAGACCAAACCAGACATCACATTTTTGCACGACATTTTTTATTGCACTTTTCGTTCAACTGATCTGGTTTACATGTTTTTTTACACTCATCTCTCTGGCATCTATTCTAGGACTCATTATCGACGATAATTTTGAACACAATGAATTTGTTTGTATACTTTTGCATAACTGAGTTCATTAAAATTGTCTAGGGTTTTCTTACGACCCCGCCCATTGTCTCTGGAAACATTGTCTCTCACTGTTTCTTATTGGATTTCTTGAGGGCGTCACTTAATCGCAGCTTTTCATTCGTAGTTTCAGCAGTATATTTTCCAGTCTCCTATTTACACTTCATTGCGTCATATGTTCAGAACTGTAACAACAAAAGTTTATTTTATGACGCCATTCCGGCTTGGCTCATTCAGTTTTTTGGAATTTTATCTTAACATGTAGTTCTGCCATTCAATTAGTAATTTACACACATGTTCATTATTCAAGTCAGCACTTTTTGATTCACTTTTACACAAACATGCATTTATTAATATATGTCATCACATTATTCAATTCTTTTATGCATTTGGCAAATTCACAATGCGATGGTTAAAACACAAACAGTATATATTTTCACAGTGTCTGTATTCTTACTACACATATACTCTGTACAACAGAAAACTCTTTTAATGAGCCCTCATTCAGTGATATTCCAGATTTAACGAATAAATCATGAACTTTTAATTGATACAATGCTAATTCAATTCTAAATTGCTAATTTTTAACGAGCAAAATTATACAGTTTTTCGGATTAACAAACATGCGAAGTAGTAAAACTCAATGAAAAGTGAAAATATAAAATATAAATCTGAGCAAAAAATTGCTTTTCTTAATTTTCGGATGGTCGTAGAAGTATACATATTCTACTTACTGTGGCTTCTTATGAAGTTTATTGATTATAGTCATAGAAGTGCATGGATTGGCTGGGTCGTAGAATATTCAGTTGGGGGTCTTGTATCTTGGTTTGATTATTTGGTGCTTTTAGGTAGCTGAGCTGAGATTCGCTTCGGTTTCTATAAAGTTGTTGAATAAGTTTGTTGAATATTAATATGTTACAGCTTTTTTTGGAGGTGTTTTGAATCCATTTTGGAATGTTTTGCTGTACTGGCTTCTTAAAATGGAGGTGAGATGTTATTGGGAATATGAAAACGGATTGGGTTGCTTTTCCCAGCTCTCTACTTGTGCAAAAAAGAGATTGCTGCTTTCATTCTATACAAGAATTCTGGAAAAGGGCTATGATTAAAGAGCATCCAGAAAAATTCTTTGGAGGATGTGCAAAATTCAGGTGATTTCTAGAATGGGATTGAATGTAAGTCTTATATTTAAGGCATTATTTCAGTCATCTTGCTACTTCTTGCGGATGCATTTGTTATGTGAAGTTTTATCTAGGTTCTCCAGGGGTATTCAAATTGTATGATGATGCATTTCCGTTCTCTTTTAACTCTTTTATTAAGGTTGTCAGCATGACTCTCTTGTTACCGGTTACTCCTGTGTGAGCTTTTACCCATTTAATTTGGAATGTGCTGGAAAGGATTGCGTTATGAAGCGTAACACAATGTTTACACGATGTGTAAACTCTGTTCATATCTCACCAGGCTCGAGCTATAAATAAGGAGGGAATTATAACTCAACGTAAGTCAAAGTGTACGGTGTAGATTTTAATTGTTAGCGCGATACCTCCTCACAAATACGAAGGGACAGTTCGGCGCCAAAGAATGAATAACACGAGAGAGGTGTTATAAAATTCAACAACGAGATGTCGAAATAAATGCCAAAATTGAAACGACAAATATCTTGAAAATTATGGCCTCTGTCAAGTGTTAAGGCATTCTTGGGTTGAGACGAGATCTCCTGGCATTTGGGAATCCGCAGGACATTGGGAATAATATGTACGCATATACAATGAGCATTATCCTGTAAACCAATGAATTGTTCGGGAATTCGTACCATCTAGCTCGCGCATAAGTGCTGCAGCAAATGAAGGAGCGAGAAAACTTCGTGCCCCTTGTGTTCCGCCCTTCACAAAAAAAAGGAAGCGACTTGAATTCAAATTTTTTAAGTCAGATTCCATTTTAATCTCGTGAGATAGGGTCTCATATTTTCATTACTTGCCCCGGCAGCAGATCGAAGCCGATCCATATAGTTTGCGCTCAAAGGGAATCTGGGAAAACCTGCACCCCCTGCTTTTTTCTGTAGCGGTAGTCCAACGCCTACAACAGGAAACAGAATCTTATGTACAATTGTTGAGCATTATCTACACCAGTAGAGCTCTGTTTCAGATATGAATATGTACCAATGCCGACCTAGAGAAATTCCCCGCCAATAGAGCTGGAGTGGAACCAGACTATCATTAATAACCCTCATCGAGCAGAGTCGGTCAGCGAAGCAGCGGTGAGTTTGCTGTTTTTGCCACGCAGGGCCACACCACTCTGGGGAAACGGTGTAGTACCGGACACCGTTTTGAACCCTATACACTACAGATAAGCCGCAACAAATGTGTGATCTGCAAATTCTGAACTAAATCGGTGATATCACAGTGGTTATTTCACCACACCTGAGCTACCATAACTGTCGGTGTGTTTGTCAGGTACCAAGCCAGAGCCTCTGCGCAACAGGTAACACGACTCATCTGAATATTTCAACCGCCATCGATTAGCCAGGATACTCGTGCATACAGCAGTACCATTTTAACGAGATCATACACCGACGGCACCAGCCGTCGAGTACGTCCTCCTGACATCGAACCAGTAGTGAGCCAACCGGTATTTGGACAATAGATCCTCACAGCGGACCTTGATTGCAAGTGAACGCCTGATGGACTCCTAATCCTTCTTTAAGGAATTATCCAGAAACCGGGAAGCCCGTGTGTCTTGTTTTCCCTTATCGCTTATCCCTGCCATCCTATACATATGACCATTGGAGGTGGTTACTAAGGACAAAGACATGCCTTTACATCAGTGTTGGAGGTATTGTGTTGTTTTCAAAATACGATTGTTGTTAATATAATTAAATGTATATAGATAATCATATCTATAAGCTGTGAGCTTGGGAAAATCTCCTAGCAATATTAGTCATAAGTTTGAGTTTAGATGAACTTAATCAATTATAAATTTTGGCAAAATAATTATCGGCTAACTTAGTACACCCATGAGGTCCAGTTAGGGATGATTTCAAATTGTAATGTGTGTTTATTATTTAATTGCTTCATAATTTATATGTAATAAAAGTTAGTGGCCACAAAATCTTCGGATTTCGTAATGTATTTAATTTTTTTAGTTGTCACTAATACGATCTCTGAGTCAACTGAGGACACTATAGTAAGTGGTGGTAGTGCATATGTAAAATTTTTCCACTTCACAGTTTGTGAGTTGAAGTTTTTGAATTTTTAGGATAAGCTTTTCAGGATGTTTCCTTTGATGGATTGAAGGCTTGAAAGGTTGTCTGTGTTGATGATGGTACTTCTGAGTGAGGAATGTTTGATCCATATGATTGATTTGTAAAAGTAACAAGAAAGATCAATCATGTATAAAGCTTTGATTATGAAACACTTTCCAAATTCAATGCAATTTTATTTAAACATCTCTAAAATTCGATGCATTCCTCGGCAATATTTTCAAAATTATCACAATACTATATTAATTTATTATATTTGAAAACTATAAACTTCATCGAAAAAAATGAACTTCATTCAAATGACGGCATTGAAATATAAATTGCCTGGTTTAAACATCTCTAAAATGCGATACATTTCTCGGTAATATTTTTTAAATTATCATAATACTACAATAATTTATTATATTTGAAAACTTCATCGAAAACAACTGAAATTTATTCATATGACATCATAGAAATATAACACGCCTGGCTCTCTCAATAAAAGCAACATTTCATTCATAAACATTTTTCCATTCATCAGAATACTATAACGATTTATTTCATTTAAAAACTTAAGACCATGGAAGTACAAGTAATTAAACTCTATGCTTAAAACTTCATCGCAAAAGTCGTCCTTCTCTCTGTAAAATCAATGAATATTTCATTTATATCAGCTATATTGCAGACCCCATGAGCTAAATAATTTTGCGTTAAATAAATGCAGCAATTCTTAAACAACTCATTCTACATATTTTGCTGTTTACATTTCCCATAAGTGAAAAGTAGGCTTCGTTGTAGAAATAATCAAATTTGGATGATCATTTAAACTCAAATATATTGTAATTGCGTTGTTTCAGTATGTAGATGCACAGAATTTAAGCAAAAATAAAGCGGTTTTAGGACAGATACAACACTCAATATGAATTAAAAAGAACTTTAAAAATCACGATTTTGACACAAGATGGATGCTATATTTTATTTTGAAGTGGGTCACGTGATCTCTTCATATAATGTTCACGTGATCGCTTCATATAAATGGTGTAATTATTATTTTCATTTTTATTTAAAAAAATGCTAAATATATTTTGCTGAAAGTTTTTTTATATATTTTATGGGATAATTTGAATATTTCCTAAAACTTTCGAAGCAATTTGTGAATTTTAAATCCGCTTAAAAATGTTTGAAAAATTAGGTTCCATAGGGTTCAATGTATTTCATTTTTCCAACCCGGGTTCAATCCAAAACTAATTAGTTGATTATTCATTTACATTCCCATACGTCCCACAGACCGTCTCAACAACATACTAAAATTTCATTTTGATTAAGTCATTTTTACGGCAGTTATCGTGCTAACGGACAGACAGACAGACAGACAGAATGAACAAAGTCATAAACACTTTTCAACTTTGTTGTAAAGTGTTAAAAAAGAATAAATTAGGTTTGTCGATTCAGAAGATATTAGATCTTCTGAATCGACGAGCCCAATTTGTCAATTGGGCATCCTCGAAAAAGTTCAATGAAAAAAAGGCTACCACCGATGCATTCCATAGCTATCGAGTCGGTGAACAATATTCTACGACTGTTTGAGGTAGCAGACGATTCTGATCCTCAAACAATAAATGCCGAATTAAGGGATTCTTCGGTTAAAATAAATTAATAAAATACAAAACAACAGCAGCAGCAAGAAAAAACTCTATTACACATTTTTAAGAAACTTCTAATATTGTCATAAAAATATTTAAGGTATCATTATAACTTAATGATAATTAGAAAAATTATGGAACTAATCATTATAATTCAATACTTCCTTTTCTATTTATTTAATTTAAGTTTCGAGATCTTACTTGAAGTAGTATTATATTCATATATTGTTAGCTATTGCTGAATAATATTGCATTAGTCCAACATATAGAGAGTTTCACGAATAGTGTCTCAAAAGGAATTTGAAATCAAACGGTTGACAGTTGAAGTGAAGAGAAATATTCAAACTGAGGAAAATTTAGCTATGATAGTTGCACGCCCCTGCCCCCCAGAAATGATAATTTCATAAAATATAAAATTTGATGTTTTAAACGTCCCCCTACTAAAAAAAGGTCATTTGGTAACATTTTCACCATGTTTAATTAGGGCTAAACAAATTACCCGGTACCTTTTGATGAAAAATTTGCTGAGATATCGATAATTGAAATCCTTGACAATTCCATTTTACCTGACCTGAACTGCAAATACGAATAGTTTACTTCCTATAAAGGTAAATATGGAGGACATCAACAAATATATTTAAAACAGAAAACCTCCTATTGAAATTTCTACAATATATATTTAACTTTGAATAGTTAAATTGTAGAAACGGTAGTTATCGTGCGGCATTGAAAGGGACCAGCAACTGCCGTTACTGGTCCCTTTTAATCGAACGCATAATATCTAAAGGCAACAATGGGAATATCTCAGCGAATTTATTTTTTTATCAAAATATATAGGAAAAATTATTTTTCGCCCTAATTAAGCATGGTGAAAATTTTACTAATTGTATTTTTTATCGGGATTTTTATCATATTTTTTATATATAAAAATTGAATTTTGCATGTTATGAAATTATCAGTTCAAGGAGGAGCAACTATCATACCAAAATTTTCCAATGCTTGCTGATCAATTTTCATCTTTCTCATTACTTCTACGATTTTTCCTTGGTTTTATACTTTCTTTGGACACTCTTCGTAAAACATTCTGTATAGAGTTGCAGTATTACATATTTAACTTATTATTATATTTATTTTTTTTGACTTCTTTGATAGAAGCAGCCATGAAAGTCAGATGGCTACATATTTTTCAAGGGTATTATGTCGTGCTTTTGACTTGATGAAAGAGTCTCATAACACCCTTGAAACAAGTTTGGTCTGCGTCCTATATGCCTTTATAAATGTGATGCCTTTGTAGTGTGACTTTGTAAAATACAAAACCAGTTATTTCTCTGTATATTGAAACAAGTAGCTGAAACCGCCGCCGGAGCTGTTTGACAAATTTAGAGTTCCTCGAAATTCTCTATCTAGTACCACAAAGACTATAGCATATAAAATGTGAAAAATTTGTAGATAACTGTCAAGAGAACACGCCGAAATAACCGTTTTCATGGGTGCGTCCATTGAGTTTTTCTGTCTTATACCTCAAAAACTATAACATACAAAAATATAAAATTTAATACATTTGTAGAGAAATGATAGGGAAATACAATGAAATAAGTCGTTTTTTGATATAATCTTTAGTTTGGCTTGAAACATATCGCGAAGCGAGCTCAGTGAGTGCCAGTGACGGAAGTTGGCGAAGTATAGCGAGCAGGGGTGAAGCCCCCTAGCGTATTAAATAATAATGACGTGAACTACATTCAAATCCTACCTTTCGTTCCTAAGATATATATGGAACAAAAAACGTTAACATGCTCGTTATATATTTTTATATTTTGTAAATCTTTATAAAATAAAATAAAATTAGATGCAGTGAAGAGTTAACCTTCGGTATCTATAAACAACTGTTAAAAATTGGGCTCTGAATGTAGTACTTATTTGTTGAAACCCTAATATTTAATACTGCACATAAAAGTGACAACTTTAAAAGCCACAACAAGTATACGTTATCTACAAGTACACCATAGAGAACAACTTAATATTGTTTTACAATCCCCCAGACGCAAATAAAATGCATTTTGTCTTGGATGTTTAAACTTTTTCTCGAACTTCCAAGATAGAATACTACTATATTCGCGTTACACGATTATTTTAAGGCATGGAGCGCAACGAGAATGTGTGGACCCTCAATAGTTACTTAAGCACGTTTTAAATATTTCATCATAAAAGAACGAAGAATCAAGATTTTTCATTTATAATTATTGCACTATAACTCCTGCGTAGCTTAATATATCACTGATTTATTTTGAAATCTAAATCTAAAAGTATAAATCTATTATGTATATTTATTAACAAAATACCTTCAAAAGTACAATTACGTTTAGAAATGTGGAAAGTGAAGGAAGTCTTATATAATTATAAAAGACAATATGTTTTATATCTGTGTGTCTTTCAGTGTGTGTCATCGGTAGTTGAAAATCGAAGTTTCAGACAATGACGAAATTCAATACGGAGGCATTTCGGGTCCTCGGACAATATGGCTTAGAGATATTTTATAAAATTTCGAATTAGTTTAAAAGTTACAAATTTTTAAAGCTAAGTACAGCCCATTTTAAAACATATCATCAAATGTATTTATTCTGGGGCGCGACAGCCCAGTGGTTAGCGAGCGGCAATTGCACTCGGACGGTCCGGGTTAGATTCCCGCCACTGCCAAAACTGCCGTCGTGTTCCCGCGGAGTACGATCACATTAAACATGTGGATCCGTAAGTCCTTCCGAGAAGTTAGTGGTAGGGAAAGGAGTGTACGGTCCTTGTGGATGCTTCCCCCACTGGGTTCTGGTCTAAATTGGGTGGCACTTCCCGGCCGTTCAAACAGATATCTTATACCTTTCTGGTAGGTCGGACGATCGAAGAAGAAGAAGAAATTTATTTATCCCCTCATCAGAAGGAAAACCAATTAATGTTCCACTTCCTTACTCCTATTTATCAAAAAATTTTAATTGACAATTGGCAATATCTATGGAATACTTCTTTTTCCTCCAGTAAGAATAAACTCGTAATTAAATTTGTCCTTCTCATTGTCAGCTCAGATTTAAATAAATATATTATTTACTTTTTAACGATCATGGCTCAATGTTAAAGTATATCTATAGATTTAATATTAATTTAAATGTATCGATAAAATTGTGTCTGTAACGTTATGGGTAATGTTGAGCATTACATTTTTGACTGTCTGCAGTCTAAAAAATTTCACCGTACTAGAAAAACCACTGAAGATTAATGCATTTGGTTTTCTAAGGCTTGTAAAAATGAAAATTGATTTGAGATATTGAAAAACTGTACTATAATTGGCAAAAACATTTTAAAACAAGAAGTTTTCCGTGTTTGAGTGGCATTGTTTCTGCTTTTAAAAAATTTTCTAGTCAATATTGTTGACTCTCCATACTACTCAAACTGTTTTATTTTGTTTTGACTTTTATTTGTATATTGTTCTTTTTGTTTGTTTTCTTTAATGAGTTTTCAGAAATTTAATATTTTACTTGGATTTTACTTGGCTCTAAATTGCTAATTATTTTCCAATTTAAAATGGAGGTAACTGTTCGTTTACTATATTGACGTTCTTCCGAAATTTTATTTTGATGTGCTTGCTGCAAAATTGTTATCGCATCTTAGTCCCCTTAAGTTTTGCAGCCGTTATGGTCAAACAATGCATATATCAGGGAGTCGTCGATAATTTTCGACTATGGACATTAAACAATTCGGTTTGTAAAACGTTAATTTGTACTACCTGTCCAAATTTCAAAACAATTGGTAAATTGCTATAGGAGATATCGTTCGACAATGTATATCAGTAAAAGGTGCGTGACACAGTTTTTGACCGACCATGTTCATCAAATTCGACTTTCAAAACGGCTACACCTTGTTTTCACCAAAAATAACGAACGCAATATTTACGAGCTAATATCAAAAGAAAGCATGTGGAAAAATATGCGGATTTTTTTAACTCCACGAGAACTCTCTAGAGCGCGTTGCCTTCCCATTTACTACTCAATTTCACCTCAGTGCTAGTTACTTCTAAAAAAATTTATAACATATTTAAATTGTAACAAATCGGTTAGATTATATTCAATTCTCTAAATTGAATATAATCTAGATTCAATAACTCCTCTAGAGTTATTGTCGAAAATATATATACCAGTAAAGCAGACGTAGTTCGTGAAATTATTATCTCATTAAGTTTAACTACAAACTCGGTATGCAACACAATGTTTACATCATATGTTGAAATTTCAGGAAATTATTTTTTATAGCGAAGTTATTGTTGGACGACTCACGTCAGTAAAGAGAGTAAAGAGAGGCACAGCACGAGCAATCGACCATGTTAATTAATAAACTCGGCTTGTAAAACATTAATTTGTACCACATATCCAAATTTCAGAAATTTGATGACGTTTTAAAGGAGTTATCAACGAAAAATTTAGGTCAGTGAATGGTGCAAAAATTGCACACGCGCAATTCTTGTTTGGCCACGTTCAGCAGTGAACTCAACCTGTAAAATTATGTTCACCACATATCCATATCGTAGCAAAAGATTCGTTAAGTTTCAGAGAAGGTATCGTCAAACATAATATCAGTAAGACGTAGAATGTGCAACTTTTATCCGATTACTTTCAGTAATGAATTCGACCTATAAAACATAAATTTACAACACTTATTCCAATAAAAAAAATCAGTTATGATTTAGAAGTTTTATCGTCGAAAAAGCATGCAGGCGTACAAACAGACAGTCAACAACAAATTTTGTCTAAGTCAAAATTTAGCTTATTCACTTCGCTCCTCACTTTAACTACATTTCGTTAGAAAACTCACCAAACAAAACGTCCATACCCTTTATTGCCACAAAAGAGCTTATAGGGAAAATTCTACAAAAAATGTGGAGTGAGTGTTATGAATGAATTTTTTATGGAATACGAAATGTCTTAAAATTTTCAGAGAGGAGGGGGTTGTTGTTGAAAACCGGCCCGTCCGACCTTGAGAGAGGAGGGGGTGTATAATTTAAAGAGAGGTTATATTATATTGGGAGTCTCTGCAAATATGGTAGATATTTATCAAAACGAAGCTATATATGTGTGCATTTTAAAAATGAGTTACCTACCACATAAATTCAAAATAATATTTAATTTTTGGAAATAAAATGTATGCAAGGCAGCAATATTTTTATTTCTCATGCATAAATTTTTCATGCTTATTTCCAATGTTAATTATGATGTTTGATATGCTATTGTGTTAAATCATCTAATACCTTAGGGTACATTGAATATTATTATCGATTCAGATTTCGTGTTAGGTTATTTAACAGATCAAATGTTTAAATTAAATTAATTCCATCGGCAAACATCACGATTTCAATATGATATCATCTTGAGGCAGTGTAATTCTGCTAAATGTGCGAATTACTTCTAGTAATTGGATGGAACTAATAAATACTGAGTTGTGTGCATTTAATTTTGATTTTTAATTGGATTTTTTTCCGATGCATTATTTGGTTAGAGATGGGCATGCAAATAATGGAGAAAATTAATGATTAACGCGAAATTAATGTATGGCGTAAATTATTGTTTTACAGGCAAATTTTCTGTATGTGATTTAATAAAAATTGCAAGTTTCGTTTACTGATACATTAAGTTTGATGATAACTCGTCTGTAACTTAATTAATTTGTTTTGCAATTTAGATATGTGGTGAGGATAAATATTTTACAGGTCGAGTTCTGAAATTAAATATGACCACAATTTCTTTTGATAATGAAGGCTTGTGACTGATAATTTGATTTTGACTGCTGACTTTAAAGATTTTATCTTCAAATTAGTGTTCTATATGGGACAACGAATTCTGTAATGCAATTTTTGTTACATATAGTAGATATGGTAGGCGCAGTTTAGAAGAGAGAAAATTTCATATTAGTATGCGAAAGTGAAATGTAATTCATGTCTAGTTCACGAAGAAAATAAACTTCAGAATTTATTCCATGTCTGAAGGAGTTCTTAGCAGTATTTAAGTATTCTATTTGTCATTATTCTATTCTAAAGAAGTTCTTATATGTAATCCAATGCCCGAACTACACATATTTTTAAGAATATGAAATGTTCGAACCAAATATTTTAAGAAGTTCGTGAGAGGGGGGGGGGGATGGGCGTATAATATGTAATATTACCTTGAATGGGAATTTGAAATGTTGTAATATAATATGCAATAGTACTTTTAAAAGTAATATAAAAATTATGCATATGCGGAAAATAATAAAAGAATTTTTATAAGAAAGAAAAACGGAAAATTTGAAGAATACCTAAAAGAAAGGGGGTTTGGAAAAAATTGAGGAATCTGTAAAAGAAAGAAAAAGAATTAATTTTCTAAGTTTATTACCTGTCAAAAAGATTTCTAATATTTAGTTATTCTAGTTAATTTTATTGGTGGCAAAAATTTTGCTATGATATTGTTTGTACTAAAGATTTTCCATTGAAACATTCCCAGGATCTGCCATAGATAGAAGTTAGATGACGAATGATTTAGATTCAGCAAATTCTGGGTTAAAATTTGGGTTCATTCTGTATTTCCAAAATAGGTGTTCATTACAGATTTATAAATTAGGAGTTCATTAAAAGAATAGGGGTTCATTACGTATATTGTTAAAAATTGAAAAATATGAAAGAAAAAGTTTCCGTTTTCAATGCGAGTTTGTTGTGCGTTAAATGGTATAAATCCACAATTGTTTTGGACACTTTAAAATAAAGTTTCTAGAATTTAAACCTTAAAATATCTGGCACAATAAATGCTTTTAACAATATTTTACCACGAAACTGGCTTCTAATAGGTTATAACTATTATAGCAAATGAATCAATGAATGAACTAAAGCTTTGCCTAAACTGCTGCAAAAAACTCACCCGTGAAAATAAATACTGTATTTAGTAAAGTAACACAGAAATAGTGTAAAACGATTTCAGAACGAACACAGATAAAGTGTAAAACGACTTCGAAAGTAGAAAGAACTTCGTATTTCGGAATAATAGAAGCAGAGAAATTACTTTAGTAAGCTCTAGAAACCATATATCAACAAATTTATTGCAATGCCACAGTGGACGTAAAGAGGATGTGAAAATTATAAAAATCGAACAAAATTAATGAAGTGCGAAAAAAACAAGAAATATCAATCATGCATAACGCATTGATTATGAAACACTTTCCAACTGAAATGCACTTTTATTTAAACAGCTCTAAAATGCGATGCATTCAGTGCTGATATAATTTAAATTATCACAGTACTACAATAATTTATTATATTTGAAAACTTAAAACTTCATCGAAAAAAAATGAATTTTATTTAAATGACGTCATCGAAATATAAATCGTTTGTCTCTAAATATAAATCGTTTGTATAAAAAACCAATTAATATTTCATTCATATCATTTTTATTCCAGACTCCAGAGAAAAATAATTTTGCGTTAAAATTTTCAGCAATTTTTATGCAACTCATCTTATAATCACCTGTTTACATTCTGAATCCATTAAAATTAGACTTCGTTGTAGAAATATTAAAAGTTTGATGACCATTTAAACTGTAAAATACTGTAATTGCGTTGGCATAGATTATAGATGCATAAAAATACGCAAAAATAAAGCGGTTTTAGAACGAATGCAACACTAAATAGAAATTTAAAAGGACTTCAAAAATCACGATTTTTACACTAGAAAAAAAAAGATGGATGCCATATTTTATTTTGAAGTGGGTCACGCGATATCTTCATATAATATGGGTGTAATTATTATTTTTATTTTTATTTAAAAGACTTTCGAACATATTTTGCTCAAATTTTTACATTTTATGGGATAATTTGAATATTTCCTAAAATTTCCGAAACAATTTAGGAATTTTTAATTCGCTTAAAAAATGTTTGAAAAATTTGGTCCCATAAGGTTTTTAGTATTTTAACCCGGGTTCAATACTAAAGTAATTGGGTGACATTATTCATTTGTATTCCCATATGTCCTACAGACCGTCTTAACAATGTACTAAAATTTCATTTTGATAAAATCATTTTTACGGCAGTTAACGTTCGAACGGACAGACACACAGACAGACAGATGCAATGAACAAAGTCATAAACACTTTTGAACTATGTTGGAATGTGCTAAAAATGAATTATGAACGAAACGCACAATGTAAACAATTATCTCACTCGGTTGTAAAAATTTCTGGAGAGTTGACTTAGTTATTTCTTCACGTTAACAAAACTGTAATGCAGCAGCATCAGCAGAAAAAAATAATTTGAGTGGCAGAGGGTGAGATAACTAAATACTATGTTTCCCAATTTATCAAATATGATTTCTCTGAATTTCAATGGATTTAAATGAATCCCTGTGGGAGTTAATGGAAACACATGTTTTCGGAAGGTAAATGAGCTATTATCATCCGGCTAAGAAAACAGTGGATACGGCAGTAGAGGGGAAGATAATCTTTGTAAATGTGACACGCAAAGAAACAGGATCATCCAAGAGGAAGTTATCGAAATTAAACAAAGATAAATTGATGTATGCAACACATGATGTCCCTATAAATGAACAACTTTGGATAATCAGAGACAGCGAAATTCATTTTCTTATTTCTTCAATTAAATATACATTTTTTGAAAATCGTTTGTTTTTTTCGAAAGATACCACTCTCTTTGTGCTGTAAGTGACATTTCTAATATCTCCAAAATGTCTCGTGTTGAAGACCAAGACCGTCCGACTCAACCTGAGGACTTGAGCAACAAATTGGACGGCCGGACAAAAAAATGTCTCGTGTGAAGTCCTAGAATTATTTGTATCCATTTCGTGTTACAAGTATTTTTGAAATACATTTGATAATACTGAGTATATGTATTCGAAAGTTACTTAATAAACTTCAAAAGTTACTTAATAAACTTCATTAAGTCAAAAGACGAAATGGGAATAAATAGGAGAAATAGAGGAGTTTATATACCCAAGTCCAAGACTAAGAGTCCACCTGAGACAGCCAATCAGAAAGAAGAATAAAGAACAGTTCAGCCAATCCGAAAATAAAGCGTAATACACAAAATTGGCTTGCAACAAAACACAACAGAAATATCCAACCAAGACGAGTCAAGTTCGAACAAGTATAAATGAGACAAAACCTGATGAAAAATAAAAATAGAACCCCAAAGGGTAAGACATGGAACAAATATAAACAAAAGGAAAAATATTACAGGACACTTTGCTAGACAGAGTACAAAAATGAAGCACTGGACAAGTCATTAACTGAATTCCAAGACTTTTTCTGGATATGAAAGGCTTCAAGATCATATATCAACGTGCACCACGTGGAATAATAACTGTTGACGAATTGCTTGGCATTAAAATACAAATCTATTGCAAGAAATATATTCTCTTGTAAATGGAAATAAAATAGATCCACTAGAATGATATTTACAGATTTTTCGCATACTATTGCACAGAGAAAGTTAATATATTTGATGACACACACTACTTCTTTAACTTTATTTAATTTTCGTAAAAAATTATTTGAAAAACGTTAAATGCTCCATAATAAAAATTATATCTGAAAAGATTATTTAATTATCATTATTGAAGGTGTTTATTTTTTAAATGATTTGTTTAAAAATTCATCCGAAAATTGGTCTGGGGAATTTTTCGATCATTCGATTGCGGTTTAAATAAGTACGGTTCCAGTAACCCTGATTATAATAATCGTACCAACTTGCGTCCAAATCTCTCCATTCCTTTATGAGATATCAAATGTTCGTTTATGATCGAATTGTTTGTGAGATCTCGAATTCGAATTTTCGACTCCGTCATATTATTTTCCCTATACATTATACTATATATGTAGGGAAAGTAATACTTATAAAATTAAGTAAATTAACTGAGAGATTTCTAAGTCGAAGAATAAGAGAGAAATTTATAGATTATAAGTGAGATCGATTGAGAAAAAATAACCTTAAATAAAGCTCAGCTCGAAAATGGAATTAGATATAAAGATCAAAGTATTCAAAGTATATGAAATACTGAAATTCCAAGCATGTTCAGAAATTGGAGGACTGAACTGTTGTTTAAAAATATAAGTCGTGTACTTTAATACAAAATTTAAGCGTTCTTTTAGTTTAATCAATATAACCAATCGAATTTATATATAAAGTGACAAGTGTTTTAAATCATTCATAACAAGAGTAAAATCTTAAGATTATTAATCTTAAGAAAAATAATATAGAATTTTATTAGTTTCAAATACAGTTCTGAAATTAAACCGATATAAAATTTATGGAACTTAGAACTGAGAAACGAAAAAAATCCGATAAATCGATCATATGTGAATAAATATGAGGACGTAGGTCAGAAACCAATTTTGTTTCGTTGTATTAACTCAATGCCTCGTTAATGAAAGGATTAGTCTGGAGGCGTTTTAAGATTAAATAGAATTACTATTACAAATAAGTGTCTAAATTAGAACCGACATCAAAAGTCCACATGCATAAAATGGTTAGGGACACATGAACAAAATGCAGAAACATAAAATGATTTACGAAAAAGGGCGGTAAAGAAAGTAGAACTATTTTTCCCAAACTAGGAAATAAAAAAAAAAATGAAAGAAACATGTTAATTATTTCTGAGTAAATGGAATGCAAGGATCAACTGAATTAAAATAAACAAACAAGAAATATTAGAATTACGGTTAACCAAATGTTTTTACACTTTACTTCATCTCGTCACTACGGTACATCCAAAGGACTAAGCTGAATGATTTTCAAGGGGACAGTACATCTTAACTTTGAAATATTCTAATGTTGACATAAAATTGTAGTGTAATAAAATCTAAAATACCTTTCAAAACAGCAATGTTACATTGGGATTGCAAATCACAATATAACACCAATTACTTTATCGTATATTCAGTATTGTGTGAAGTAATTAAAAGTAATGATAGATTAAACTAGCTTATCTCACATCACATATTAGTTAGTACTTCTAAATATAACTATTATATTGACTTACTAATAAAATGAAATCCATATGAACAAGTTGTAATCGCATTTCATCCATAAAACTTAATCATCCAACTCCTTATCTGACGGAACTTTTATGCCCACAAAGATCGATTTCAGCTTCCGCTGTAATTAAGACTCGATTTCGCAGATAACTTTTCTGTTTTTAAAGACAACATGAGCTATCTTGTCTTTGTGGTTTCAGTGCTATCTCTAGTGATGTTTATTTTGTGGCCAATGTAGATTCAAAAACACAAGTTTAAGTAAGGTGTTTTTTGATTACTTCAAATCTCAATAATCTTAAAAGATGTAAGCATGTCTGATTAGCTTACAGAATTAAGAAAGCGCAATTGCGTATAAAAGTTTGCAAATATTTATTCTCATAAAATTAAATTTCTAAAAAAGATTGATAGGGATGTTTATAAATTCTCAAAAATAAACTCTTATAAATCTAAAAATATCGGATTAATTTTATAAGTAGTAGCCTCCATCCAAACTATTGTAAATTATAATGCTATAAAAAGTACCGCTGCACCGGATACGAAATATATATATGCATGCACTGTTTTTCCTAAACAGACACAATCTCCCTACATTAGAAATAAAAGCCAGCAACAGCTACAAAACCTTTAACAAAATCCTTTTTAATTTTTCTAACAACGCTAACACTGGACCTATAGCGTTAAATAAGCTAATTTTATACACTCAAAATAAGCTCATTTGATACGCCCTAAAATACTCATTCGCCCTCTGTGCTGACATAATACTCCCTAAATAATATGCTTCGTAAATAGGCTCAATTAATATGCCTTAAATAAACACAAAGTGGGCATGTAAATATTACTTTTTTTAGACTTCTTCTCAGCTGTCAAACACAGTCTGTAGACTGTGTGGTCTGCGTCTGTAGGTCTGTAGACTGTGTTCAGTCTGTAGACATGGTTGCAAACTTTGTAACGTCACAACTTCAGAAAAACAACTTCAGTCGAAACTTCCATCTTTACAAACGATACGTTATTGAAAAAAAAAATACACTGCGGAGCATTAAGAATATATGTTTTTCCCCAACGCATACGCACAGAATGCCAATTTTTCTACCTGCCACCGTCTTGGTATTCAGCCGATCTGCATATTTAGTGGTAATATATGCCTTATAAATATCATAACCAATGGACCTATGACCAGAGAAACAATTTTTTTGTGTTTGGAGCAGTGTCTAATAGTCAAAGAAACTCCTGCTAAATTATGAATATTGGATTGTCAGTTCATTTTTTATATCAGAATGTAAAAACCGATTACTCTTTCAAAACAGGAAAAGTATATATATATTTAAATTCAAGAAAATTCGTCTATTGATAGTAGGGATTTTGTTCAATGTTTGTTTGAAAAATATTTCGCAGATATTTCCAATGGTGTTAAGATGAAAACTGTGCAATAAGTTTTTCCATCGATAAAGAGTCGATTTGTGCAAATCGTTTAAAATGGCGCTTCAACATAAAAACTAATTTAAATTAAAAAAAATCTCGATGAGAGTTTCTCATTGTACCCCTGTACCCAAATTTCATAGCAGCACGATGTTTATATCTTACACTACAGACGACACAGACAGATGAACAGATATACATCTTTTATTATTATTATAGGTAATAGGATTTGTTTAATCGTCTTGTCTTCAAGTATTTCCGTATAAATTTAATGAATACGTTAAGTATATTTAAACCTCAGTACCTTTAAGTATATTTATCAGATTTTGGAGATTTGGGGGCCATCTATAAAAAAAAAAGATTATCTTTCTAAATCGTATCAAAATCTAATGAGCATCAAGGTAGCGTGGAACGGACATAACTACAACATTTCTATAAAATTCAATCTTACGGTTTTTGAGATAGAGAGGACACATACATCGTACAGATAGATACACAGCCGAATACACACAGGCGACAAGATAAAAATGGTGGATTCGTGTTCTACAATGTCCCGAACTTGTAAACCTGTCGAAAACTAGAATTCCAATTTTCGACCCTATTGCAAAACTTTCCCTCAAATGACCACATATTGTAAAGAAAGCGAAATTGATATTTAAAGCCATATCCAAGTATGTAAAATTCTCATGCAAACATTTATATACCGTTCAAGATTTATGACTTCAGCAACAATTTCAGTCTCCACAAAACGCCATGAAATGGCTTTAGAAAGCCAATATTAACAAATATGTCTTTTCAATGTCATAGATAAATTGCGTTAAGTTGGCGGAAGAAAAAAATTAAGTGTTCAACGTGGATGCATTCTTATAAAAAAGTGAAGTGGGGTTTTCATGCTGGAAGATAAACTCTTTTGACAAAATAATAGTCTGTGCTTATTTAATTATGAATTTCCGAAGAACCAAAAAGTTTTAGATACGAGAATTTTTCTTTTCTTATGCGTAACGAAAACGATATTCTTATTAATATAAAGGAATTTCATGATTTATGCTGTATGATATCAGGTAAGAGTATCGAGTATTCTTTATCTGATTGATCGCTAGCAAAAACGTATTCTGACAAAAATCGAAATTCCAAAATGTTATTCTTTATATAATTACATGATGTTTAGAGGTGAGTATAGAATAGATTGCACTGGACCTTGGTCATTATTTTATATGTCATGCTTTAAAAACTGCATCACGACATTAGTGTTTGTTCTATTGCTAAACTTTAAAAAAGTTACAGTGCAAAATATTTTCTTATTGTAAAAGTACTTAGATAAATTACAGCCATTTACCCCCCATATGTTAGGCAATAACATATGGAATTAGAGCATAGAAAAAAAATGTAATACAAAGTTCAACAAGGGTCCTGCTGCTTCATAAGTTCTTTAGCCTTCCAGTATCGAGTACGAATGTCTTCCCTTCTGAGAGTCAAACACTCCAAAAGATGTTCACCGTCCATATCCATTACCTGTCTACATAGGATACAGTTTGGACTATTTAGACGCCAATATGATGTAAGTACTTGGCAACAGTCAATAATCTAAAAGCTGCCACCGCAATGTAGCGAGGACCAGTAGGGGTGTCATGAATGGGACTCTCTGCAGTTTTTATGCTCTGGCTGGCTTTCAGTATTTATTTTTTATTATTCCAACTGCAGATCTAAGGGGCATATTATGTTAACAAGTCTGGAGAATACGTTTCCGTTTTATGGCGTGACAACACATACCTTTTACTTGCCCCCTAAATATCTCTCGAACGATTGGTTGCAGGCCCATGGTTCTAATTTAAAATCTGCTTCAAATAAGAACATAGGTAACTGTAGGATCTTATTTGAAGCAGTTTAAACTGTAGGTTAAACTGTAGTAGGATATTCATCCTACTACAGTTTTTTTTTCAGACTACTACAGTTTACGCCAAATATGTACAACATTTCTGTTTTTATGCGGGGCCTCTGGGAAGTTCCAGTTTGAAAAGGAATCCATTTTAAGATATTTAAAAAAAATAGTTCTCTTCTATGCAAAATTGGCCGTGAACATAAACGGGAAAAATATAGATTTCAGGGGTCGTGCAAAAATTGTATTTCGTTAAATAAAATTTTCATTCGAAGATGTACATGATTACTCCCTTTTAGTAAATGTTTTATACAGATCTCAATTATCCGTCGTAAATTTTAATTAATGATATCTCGAGTAATTTTGACAAGTGGAAGTATTTTATTTGATTAATTAGGATATGAAAAATATTTTTATCATTGATAAACATTTTTTAAGCTGTATAAAAAGTTACATTTTGTACTTTTTTTACTAAAAGGGGGCATATGATCAAAATTTGCATACGATGATAATCTACCTTAATTAAAACATTTCTTAAATTGGAATCATGGATTTACGAT